>JAASFP010000436.1:0-21890 GCA_023333825.1 Globisporangium radiosum
AGACACTCGCCGACATCTGCAAAGCGCCAGGCGGTGTCGTGAAGAAGTTCAAGCTCGAGAGTTCGATCTCGACGACGAACATGCACCTGTTTGACGCAACCGGACGCATCAAGAAGTACGAGACGCCGCACGAGATCCTCGACGAATTCTACGGCATTCGGCTCGAGTACTACGCGAAGCGCAAGGCCGCGCTGCTGCGCAAGCTCGAGGAGCAGATCAAGGTGCTGTCGAACAAGGCGCGGTTCGTGCTTGCAGTCGTGAGCGGCAACCTCGTCGTGAGCAACCGCAAGAAGCTCGACGTGGTGCAGCAGCTCTTGGACGACGGGTACGACCAGGTCGTGGCGGCTGGTAGCAAGACCAAGAAGGGCAGTGGGAACGATGGCGGTGGGTCCGACGACTCAGACAACGACGATGACACGAATGACGCGAGCGAAGCGGCGCGCGGCTTTGACTACCTGCTGTCGATGAAGATCTTGAGTCTCACGAAAGAGCGCGTCGAGAAGCTCCGCGCGGAACTCGAGATGCGCGAGCACGAGCACCGCGAGCTCGACGGCACGGCGATCGAGACGCTCTGGATCCACGACCTCGACAAACTCGACGCGCTGTTGGTCGAAGACGAGAACGAGCGCGCGCGCATTGCTGCGTCGATGCCGACGCCCAAGAAGAGTGGCAAGGGAGGTCGCAAACCTGCAGCGAAGCGCAAGCGCAGCAAGAAGGACGACAGCGACGACGACGACTCGGAATTTGAAGTCGCAAAGCCGAAAGCAAAGGCCAAGCCACGCGCAGCCCCCAAGCCCAAGCCTGTTACAGCAGCAGCAGCAGCAAAGACGGACAAACCCGTCAAGACGGAAGCAGCAGCAGCGAAGACCAAGGTTGCAGCTGCAAAGGCAACGCCGATCACGTCGTTCTTTGCCAAGAAGGAGCCAGAGAAGGCAAAAGATGACGACTCGGACGACGACGTTGTTGCGCAAGTCGACTCGGACGAAGAGATTGAAGTGCTGTCGCTTGCAGAACGTCTTGCGCGGCGCGGCAAGCAGACGCCGACAAAGGCGCCACCGGCAGCGAAGAAGAAACCGACGACTGCTGCTGCAAAGAAGACGGCGGCGCGTGTCGACTCGGACGACGGCGGCTCGGACGATGACGTGTTTGCGATGAAGTTTGACGACGCCAAGCCGACAAAGCCAGCTGCAAAACCTAAGGCAAAGGCGCCGGCAAAGCACAGAGCGCCAGCAAAGCCCCGCGCGAGTGCTGCAAAGCCGAAAGCAAAGGCAAAGAAGGCGGATTCTGACGACGACGACGACGCGTTTGCTATGGAAGATGACGACGAGACGCCTGTGAAACCCAAGAAAGGTGCGTCGTCGAGTCGCTTGTGATATGTGCTAACGTCGTGTAAGCGTCGTCGTGTCAACTGTGTACGCTGACTATCCTCTTTGTGTGTGTATCTGTGTCTATTGGAGCAGCCGCAGCGAAGCGGTCGAGCGCCAAGAGCGCGCCACCGGCTGCAAAGAAGCAAAAGCGCGCAACGACAGTCGACAGTGACGACGACGATGACGATGCGGCTGCTGCTGCCGACAGTCCAGTTGTCGTTGCGTCATCGCGTCCGACGCGGACGCGCGCACGCATCACGTACACGACAATCTCGAGCGATGAAGAGGAGGAGGAAGAAGAGGAGGACGTCGTTGAGGACGAGGATGACGACGAGTAAGCGCGACTATTTGACAAGCGACCGCAGAAGGGAAACGATGTTACGAGGGAACAAGGTTTGCAATGCGTTGGCCGTCGATTAGAGCCTCCTACGAACGCTCTTTCATTCAATGAGCTGCCCGACGTATCTGCTCAGCACGACTCCCCAGCAGGCGATAGGCGACTGTACGACAGGTACTACGACGAATGACGTAAGCTCACTAGCGTAGCGTTCCATGACATCCATGCGTTTGTCGATATCGTCACATCACGAGTGGTTTGAGCCGCAGCGGATCGACTTCGCGAATGAGCGCGCGTGCGAGCGCAACGAGTGGATCAACCAGCGGCACACCGTCGATTGCAGTCACACCACTAAACGCAAACGGAATCTCAGTGCACCCAAGCACAATGAGCTCGGCACCATTCGCTATTAGTTCACGTGCAAACCGATGGAAGTTTGCAGCACACTGCGGCGCGACAGCTGGCGCCGTGCTCTTGAGGCCCCACTGCGAGTTTAGGATCGAGTCCTGCATCTCGCGCTGTGTTGGTGCGTCGACTTCGACGATCGTGATGCCAATCGGTTCGAGCACGTCGTGGAACACGCGGGCGGCGCGCGTGCCAGTCGTCGACAGCACGCCGATGTGGCTGCAAAGCGGCGCAACTTGCGTGAGGAACCGCACGGTCTCGTCGAGCATGTGGAGGCACCGCACGTTGTTTGTCTCAATGTGTCCAGCTTCAGTGCGAATCTGCTGCTCAAACGCGCGCCAGATTGGCGGCGCGTGGAACGTGATGCACGGGACTGCAGCGACGACTGGCGTGTCGAGCTGGCGCAGCATCGCAAACGTGCGCGCCATGCCAACTGCAGGGTTCTCGACATCCTTGAGCAGTGCGGTGAGGTCCTGACCATCAATGTCGCTTTCGATATTGTCGTTGTCGTTGTCGTCGTTGTCATTGTCGCTGCTGTTCTCGGATGACGTGGTCGCGAGTGCTGCGAGCTGGCATTGAGCTGCTGTGTACGCAATGAGAAAGTCGACGCGACTCGCAATGTCGGCCGAGCGCGAGATGTGGCAGACGTCCACGTGGCCCTGGTCGACGCCGTTGCTTTCAGTGTGCTGCAGCAGCGTCTGGTGCAGCAAGATGCCGGCCGCAGGGCCGACGCCACCGAGGATCCCAACGAGCGTCATTGTGATAGCTGCTGGAGTGTACTAGTAGAGAGTACTGTGCGCGTCGTTTACTTTGTCGGGACAAAGCAATTTGACAATTGCGTGTTTGCATGTACACACATCACGAAGTGATGAATCTGTCAAACAAGCTCGCCCAAAAGCTGGACATGTTTGATTTGACATGAGAATGCCGCTTTGTTGTTCCATCTTTTGGTCGCATTTGAGCGAACCGCCAATCACTAGTCGCACATGCGACCAGTCACAATTGTGGTGGTGAGGAATTCCAAACGGAAAATGACAAAACGTGAGTATCCAGAGAATGTGTGCGCCAAAATGTATGCACATACCGGAATCAGAGTGATGGTAATTGAGATGCTAACGACTCAGGAGCACCAACTCACGTACTGAAACACATATTCGGTATTCCACACCTTTTAGCCATCTCCATCGCGACCACTTCTCTCTCTTCACCAAGGATCGCTCATCCCATAATTGTGTGACATGTACACATCACAAAGCACTCACAACATCAAACCTAGCAAAAACCAAAAGACTAAGGACGAAAACATGAATGGCCGCGACGACTCCAAAGACAGCTCTTAGCAACAGCAGTGGCCGCGGTAGCAGCAGAAAATGGTGATAGAGCGTGGTACCAAGCTGTATCGACCGTTCGCCCATGTATCGACGTACTGATTGGTCGCACGCAAGCAGCATGTGGCGAAGACCATCCACGATATGACAGAGCTTGGCACCAACTTGTAACAGAGTGGTCGCACGCAAGCAATATGTGGCGAAGAAGTAAGTCAAAGTCGCGTCGCACTCGTTATCAGAAGCAATAGCCCCCATTACTCACAACCTCAAAACCAGCACAAACTAAAAGTAACTCCGAACGAGTCTATCAAGCGATCGACGTCGCGTCAATTCGTTTACAAGTTCGTCAAAGACAAAAGCTATGTTCGACCAATGACGACCAGTAGCCGAAAATGGAAGATGACCGCTTGAATGATTTTGGTGTTGCTCAATTAAGAGCCCAAAATAATACTGATCGGAGAAGAGGAAGAAGACCACACGAAGACGACGACACTGCCCCAGGCGACGACGATGAGAAGACAGTGGGCATCGAAGCGGAGAAGACACCAAGTGGCGACAAGGAGAAAACACCCAGCGGGGACTACGAAAAACAGGGGCTACATCGACGTGAAGCCAATGGGTGAAAACGCGGGGTCGATAGCAGTCAACGTCATTGACAGTGACGATGACGATGAAAGCACTCGCACGGGCGTATAACAGGGATACCTGATGCCAAGTGGCCAAGCAACATAACGAAGACGCAGAATACACAGAACTCTATGGGAGTCGTTGTACCAGACCGTTGCGCGTTTGACAACTGCGGACGCAGCCATCGATGCAGGGTTGTCGAGGTCCGCCGCGGTCGAGGATATCCTTGCCGAATGCGATATCACTTCAAACTACAAATCTTATCTGTGGTACAATTGTCGCTTCCAGGAGCTGGTGTGTCGTGACGCACCTAGAGATAGTGAGATCATCAGTATGGGTGAAACGATAGTGATAAGTAAAGGTTAGAACGGAGTGATTGGAAGTAGGAAGCTTCTCGTAAGTAGGCAGTGTCAAGCGTCAGGTGAGTGAATGAACACGCATTTCCCATCACATGTGGTCATGTCGGACGACGATGCATGACGTTAGTGGAACGGATGGATATGCGTTTTAGCACCAATTACACTCCGACTCAACATACACTTCTACGAGCATGCTACGGTTGACCAAAGTGAAGATTGCGGATGAGAGACGTAATGGAGTGGAAGCAGCAGGAGAACGTCGTTTGTTGTGTCTGAGACCTCTGCGTGTTGTACAACGATACGCATTTGGCGGCGATACCCTTCCAAGTATGAAGTGCCGCAATTAGAATACGGCACGGCTCGACCGTACTGATCTCGGTATGGGCACGTTCACTGTATTGTCGACATGTTCACACGCCGGCGTCCTCGGTCGCTTACGCAGTAAACTTCGCTTGACGCCAGTTATCCACGTACTTCCTGTTTTCGTGCTCTGCTGGTCACACATATTGAGATCTACCGGCTGCCAACGGTCGAAACTTGCGTTGACCAGTGAGCTGCGTATCGGAACACGTATGGAGCTAGGCTTTAGACGCCTTTGAAGGCTGTATTTCTATGGCGCACTCAACAATATTGCTTATTTTCCAACCGTACATCGAGACCATGCCGATGATGCTGTGTACGCACCATCGACGTGGCAAAATGTTCTAGTTGTACTGCTTCACTTCTATGCCGACTTCTAAGCCAGCCTACGAGATTATCAAATGCTGTTCTCGTCCTAGTCTAGGCCGCTTGAACTTGCAACACCAAGATATTGTGCCGCTGGTTAAAGTGCGGGAATCCAGCGCGTACGTTACAAATAATGTGGAGCGTACAGATCCGCTTGAACCCCGGTATCTCGGACACTGATAGAAGCGCGGGGTATCACATACTACAGACACTCGCAGCTCCGGCGATGCGAAGTGTGGAAATGTACTAACGGTAGCATTCAAGATTTTCCGCTGGAACTAGCGCTGAAGCGATCGTAATTTTTCTCATGTTACCGTCTCTATTGACCATCCACTTCTTGACGCCACTGAATGACGGGATTTGGTATGCAACAGTCAACGCCGAGCATGTATTGCCCACGATAATTGATTCTATGTATACTCGTGGCGCGACAATCGCCTTCACGCACGAATCGGCTAGCACTGTCCACTTCTATCGTCGCGACAGAACCACAGTTGAGCTCTGCCTAAAAGCAAGCAGTTTTACGTACGCAACCGAAGTTACATCGCTGGTTCTGTAAACCTTTCACAGGCTATTGTGGAAGGATATCTATATCACGGTCTCGTTGATACTTGCCTTTACGCAGTCCTTGAAATGTTCATGGAGCCGCTATGAGCGCTTCTGCATGAGACATACAGTAGACACTTTAGATCAAAGAAGCGCGAGGTTGTTCGTTCGTTCGCGCTATTCTGCGTCTTAGTCATGACGTTACTTTTGACCGAGATCCACGACAGTGAGCGATCGTGATCAATGTACACAGACTCAAACGTTCGGGAGTCGGATAGACTAACTATAAGCTCGTCATCTTTACTGCGTCGGGTCTTGATGCGGCTATTTGTGTTTTGACCGTCCATAGTATCACGAGATTCGAGGTCATGTACGAGGTACTGCAACCCTTTGAGCTCAAACCGGTTGTCAACGCTCGTGACTGTGGATTCATTCAGTATGTCGAGCAGGATTGGACGCGCTTTGCTTTCACGCAGCCAAATGTCCGCGAACTGCTTTTTTACACAGGAAAACTCCTTGCGCGTCACAATCTGCCAAAAATCTAGCGCGCACATCTGGAACTAAATATGCTGGCGTTATGGCGTGTGGTTGGGCCGTCGAATCACGTGTCACCACTCCATCTGATCGCGGTCGTGTTGGAACGTCGTGATGGTTATCGTGAACAGAGGCGCTCACGTTCTCGGTACATCATGCGCAACCTGCTTAACCAGCTGGCGGTAACACCAGACCTGCTTCGCGATGCAGCGCACCACCATCGCGACCGCGACGTTACGCATCGCCACCATCACGCCGCCGCTGCCACAGTGACCGAGCTCGTCAGAGAAGCCGATCGCTGAAACGCCGCCGTACCGTGTGTCGCAGAATACCGTCCAATGTTGCTTCTTTCACCATCGACCCTGGTTTGGATCATAACCTAACGAGAGGTATGCGGTGAATTGGAAAGTGAATTAGCGTCGTAACGCTTGTGCGAGCTTCCGTCTAGAAAACTATGGGCTGTCTGCGAAGACTAACCCTTGGCATAAAAAGCTCCCTACACTAACTGGCGCATTGTTTACCGCTAAAGGCTCCTCCTCTCAAGATTATCAACCTCGCGTTTGTAGGGTTAGTTACACACACTTGGAATATACGCAAATGCCACCGTTTGATGGGGATTTAAAAGCTCCTCTCTCAACATTATCAACCATGCGTGTGTGAGGTTACATACACACCCTTTGGAATATACGTGTTTGTCGGGGATATGAGAGTAGCCACACACATTTTGTCATCGAAACACACGTACCGACTTGAAGTTTCAAAACCACAAATTTATTCCCATTAACCCATTCCAAAACCTACCAACCACGAATTGATAACCATGCGTTGGCAATTTTGAGTGTACAATATCACAATACACACACACCGTAACACAAAACCACACACACTCGCACGCGAACCACATCAAATAGTCCCAAATAACACGATGTGTTTACGACTTGATTACGATTTGATTACATTACGCTGTTGCTACTTGGCGTCACTACAAGCATCAACATTGTCGCACCTCGCGCGTTAATCGAACTGCAGCTCGTTGCGGGATGCGACGCACTGGAGCCATCGCACGAACGCGTCGATCTTGCTGTGCCACAACTGAAATGGACTCGGTTCCCAAAACGCTGCGAGCGCTGCGACGGCTGCGGCGAACTCGTCAAACTCCATCTGCGTCGTGTCGGCGCTCTCGCGCGCCATGACTGAGCCAAATATGTGGTGTGCTTGCTCGCGACTGACTGCACCACGAAAGAGGCCGAACGCGTTCAGAAACGCCTCAAACTCGTCCCAGTTCATGCTGTTGCGCTTCGTCTTGCGGAGCTGAAAGCCGTCGAGACCAGCAACACTCAATAGCGCCAAACCACTTTTAGGATTGCTATCGGTCTCGGGCTGCTGCGGCTCGTCGCTCTCATCGCCGTCTTGCTTGGCGTAAAAGAAGAAGACGGTCCGTAAGAATGCTCTGTGCTCGAGCAGCACGCGCATAACGAGCGGACAGCTGAGTTTGCGACTAAAGTCGACTTCTTGCAGCCGATCACGCGACCCAAACGCTGTTGACACGACCACACGACTGCAGAACGACGCAACGATCTGCGCTGGCCGTTGCAGCTGTAGCACCACTGCAGTCGCTCGAGTGGTTGGTTCAAGTTGCTTTGTACGATGTGTCTGCGCCTGAACGATTGCGACGCGCACGAGCAGCTCGGTGAACTCGGACTTGGCGAGCCACACGTCGTGCCCTCGAGTGTCTCTGTCGTCATCAAACTGTATGGCTCCAGTCTGTTGCAAGTGCGAGTGGTAAACGCGGTAGTAGAGTTCGCGTGCTACGTCTGCGGTTATGATCTTCGGGTCGACACGTCGGAATGCGCGGAACATGCGGAGCCAGTCGACGCACCGCAAGCCAGTGGGTGTAACAGCAGCAAACGCAGCAGCCGTGTACGTCGCAAAGAGGTTGGCGACGTAGATGCTATAGCGTTGCAGCACGTGCTCGAGCTCAGCTGCCATTGCTGCTGTCTCAGCGACGGTACTACAACCACTACCGCTCGCCGAGTACTCGGCAAAGAGATCAGCAAGTTGCATGCGCGACGTTGTCCAGAATGCACTCAATGCTGTCTGAGGACGTCGGCCCTCAGTCGCGTCTATGTGTGACAACTGGAGTCCGTAGCCTGGGACGTCGGCAGCAACGACGCGGATCGCTTGGTTGAGCAAGTAGAACTCGCTCAGGAACCAGTATGGAGCCATCCCTGCTGTTGACTCGACTTTGTTGTTGTTGTGGTTTCTGGAGCTTGTCGTAGTGCTGGTACTCGCAGCTTCGCGTGTTCGTATCGCCTGCTGTTCGCTTGCGCGCTTCGTCGCGACGCGCCACACAAGCGCGACAAAGTCCCGCATGCGCTGCAGCGTCGACCAGAAATGTTCATGTGTATGTGACGATACCGACGCTGACTTTGTCGACGTTAATGCAAGTTCGTCAGTGATCGCGTCGGCTGCGAGTCGCGCGTGGCGGCGAATGAGGTCGTTTGGGTCGTTCTCGCATAGCGCAAGTGCTGGCCGCGCGTGGACGCACCAAAGGTCCCGCAGACCTGCAAGAACGTGGGTGCGTACATCGTCGTCGGTTGTAGCCCACTGCTGGCTCAGCATGGCAGTCGTCGGGTCGACGACGAGCAACTCGCAGCTGTCGAGCCACTGCAGACGCTTCAGTGCGTCGTAGAGCTCGTCAAAGTGGAGCTCGCGCGCACTGCGACCGGTGAGCTCGAGCACGTCGATAAAGAGCGCGTCAATGTCGGTGAGCGCTGCGTCACGTACGATCCCAGCGTGCTCGAGGAATTGCCGCAGCAGCGCACGCGTGAGGCCTGTGAGGTACTTGCTGCTGCTGCTACCCGGATTGATTCGCTTGTGCCTCTTTTTAGATTTTGTCTTGGATTTTGTCTTGGATTTTGTATTGGTTGTCAACGAGTTGCGCTTGTCAGTTTTTGCGCTCTTGGCAGTCGCACCAGCAGAAGCAGCAGCAGAATCGGCTATGCGCTGCTGCGCGTCTGCTTCGTGGCGTTGCGCGAGAGCAACAAACAGACGCTCGAGCTGCCGCTTGCGCCACGCGAGCTGATGCGCAAAGAGCTCGAGCAGCAATGCGAGGAAGACACTGCGCTCGAGCTTGCGCTCGTCGCCGCTCGCGCGGTAGAACGGTCCGAGCCGCGCGCTGAGCTCGTCGCGCGACGGCGTGACAGCAAACTGCATCGTGAGTGCATTGAACGCCTCGAGTGTGAGCGGCGCGCCGCTGTTGTGTGCGACTGCAGCGCGGAAGCTCGCGACTGCGTTGTCGACTGCAGTGCGCGGCAGCGTCGACTCGCTCGGAGCCGTTGAGCCGTTCGTCGCTGTTGCTCCGACATTGTCGGTCGCACTAGCAGCGAGTCGGCTCTTACGCGTCTTGCGCGGCGACGACCTCGGCGACTTCGATGCTGGCGGTGTCAATAGCTCCTTCTTGCTCGGACTCGCAGGCGGCGACGACGTTGCGAGTGTGCGCGCACTGCCTGTCGCTTTGCTAGTCGTCGAGCCATTGCGCTTCGAGGGCGATGATGACACGGACGACGGCACGGACCGCTTGATCGACTGCCCACTGACGTTAAACAGGCGAAAGATCACGCGCGTGACGAACGTCGCCTTGAGCGTACAGATGTGTGGTGTCACGACTCCAGTATCAGTGGTAGTACCAGCACTATCAGCATCTATTAGTGGCGTGTCGTCGTACGCAATGCCGATCGCTGTCGCATCGATGACTTGGCGCGTCCAGAGGTAGAAGCAGAGCGCGTCGCGCGAGCGCGTGCCGTCCAGAAAGTCGCTAAAGAGTTGCAGCTGTGCTGTCGCATTGCGCACTGTATGGAGACACGCGATAAACTGTGCTGCGTCCGCGAGCGCTTGCGTGTCGTCGAGCGAGCGCTCGAGAAAGAACTGCAGCACGATGCGCGCGAGCGACTTGGGGCGATGAGGGGCTGCCGCCGTGTCGCTTCGACTCGGGACAAGTGCATGCGCTTCGTCGGCAGCGAGGAAGCGCTGGTAAAAGCGCCAGGCGAGCTGCTCGCACACTGCGACAGTGTTGTCGCGGTCAGTTGCTTCGGTGTTGGCGTTGGTAGCAGTCGATGATGTTAGTGGTTGTGTCTTGCGCGTGCGTAGTAGCGGCGGCACCGATGCGGCCGATCCACTCGCTCGACGCACAAGCGGTAGCGGCTGAGTGAGCGTTGCTGCTGCGGAATGTGTCAATAGCGGTGGCGACAGTGTCGGGACGCTCGCGAAGCGACGCGTCTTGGACTGTGTCTGCGCAGCTGCGAGCTGCGCATCGCGAAGCAGCAGCGCTGTGACAAACTGCTTGTGCGCGGCAAACGATGACGTTGCAGCCGTCGCGTCGACGACTGGTCCTGAAGGCTTCTTGTGTAGTATCGTGCTGGCTGTTGGCTGGTTCTGCTGGACCAGCGGCACGAGACTCGATAGTCCGAGCATACGAGCGACCCAGTGTGCGCTAGCTGACGCATCGTCGTTGCTGCCAAGCGCAGCACTCGATTGGTCCCTCCGCTTCGGCGACACCGGCGCCGACGACTGCGACGCCACGGAGCTGCTCTGTCGACCGAGCAAACTGCTGCTACTACTGCTTGCGTCTGCTGCTGCCACGTCAACTGCGCCTTCGACGGCCGTCACAACGCTGACGCTACGCGTACTGCCTCTCGGTTCCATTGCGTGCTGCTGATGGCTCGACAAAGTCTGTGACGCACGACGACTAGTATCAGCACTACCATCAGTACTATTTGTTACAAGCGACTGGATCTTGAGCGTCTGGTCGAGCTGCAGTTCGCGCAATGCCGCGTTTTCGTGCTCGAGAGCCTCGACGCGCCGCTTGTCGCTCTGCACGACATTCCGCAACGCTGCGACCTCACTGTCGCGGAACGTCGCAGCGGCAAGCACAGCAATCTGCTCGCGCTGCGCGTCGCGCTCGCGGTGGCACAGTCGAATCTCCTGCTTGGCCATCTCAAGTAGTCGCGTGAGCTCGTCGTTTGCGTCGCGGAGCTGTTGCGCCGTGTCGACTGGAGTGACCGATGCATCAGTTACGGCTTGCGTCACAGACGCAGTAGCTGCAGAGGGAAACAGACTCGACATGCGCCGTCGGTAGCTCGCGGAACGGTCTTGATGCGGATCGTCGTCATCGCCGACAGCAGTGGCGGCTGCGCCATTGCTACCAGTATTTGCAAACCCAAGCACCGACAGGTTTGATTGCGAGTGAAACGCGCGCAAGTCCGCCATCTCGGTCTCGAGCTGTGCGTTCTGGAGCGCAAGCTCTGTGCGAGCAGCTTCCGAGTCCTTGAGCTGCGTCTGAAGTGCATTGAGTTGGCGCACGAGCGTCGTGCGCACGAACGCGTCGAGGCGACCGATGCGGTCGACAACTTCGGTAATGAACTCGTGCATATACTGGCGCTCGGTCGCGTCGGCTGTCGTCGAGTCGGTCGTATCAGTCGTTGTCGTCATGGGCGCGACGACTTGTCGAATCGCGTACTGGAAAAGCTCGACGAGCACCCGTGCTGCGCCGCGAGCAACGGCTTCGTCGTGCTTTTCGCGCTGCACTTGACTCCCGATCGACAGCAGGAGGTTGTCGACTGAGCAACAGATGCGGAGCATGCGACTGCGTGTGCGCTCGGGGCCAACTGGCTGCTGTTGCTGTCGAGCGTCTGCAGTGTCCTTGAAACTGCTGTTGTCATCACCTTCAACACTGTCGTCACTACCGTCGTCTGCCCACTCGGACAGGAGACTGGCGCAGCTGAGACTCGTCTGCAGCGGTCGCAGCAAGTCAAAGAACACGACCGAGTCGCTAGTTGTCGTTGCTGGCGGTGACAGTGTTGATGACCCACGCGCTGCGCTTTGACGCAAACTACGTGACGACTGTTTGAGTGACGAGAGCTGCGTCTGGAGCGTCTGCATGCGCTGCGACTGCGTCGAGTACTGCAGCTCAGGCGATGCGAGCGACCGGTTGCTCGTCTGTGTCGGCGAGCCCGTGCGGTTGTTCACGCGGCGTCCGAGAAGGCTAGCAGCGAGCTTCACTGTGTTGCTGTTGCTACTAAATGGCGTTGGCGACCGCGTTGGCGACCGCGCTGCTGGCGACGGCGTCGTTACAAGTGCAAACTGACTGCGCAGGTGCGAGACGTGTTGTCGGAGCTTGAGAGGCAGCTTGGCTTTCGCACTCGTTGTCGTTGTCGTAGCTGCAGCAGACTCGGTTTCGACTGGAGCGCCAGCCAGTGCCTGGCTCGAGCTTGAGAGCATACGTGCGTCTGTGCGCGGCTTCTTCATCATTGCGAGCAGCGACACAACGCTCGGGCTCGGCACCGTCTGCAGCCCGGCCCGCGCTTTGGGCGGGCTCTGCGACGATGTGCTCGCAGCTGCGACGCGGTACTTGGCTGCCGTCGCGGTCGTCGATGGACTGCGCGCAGTCGGCGACGGCAACGACGCACCGAACCCGCTTGCGTCATCGAGATTGCTCGCTGCAGGCAGTGGCTGCGGCTGCAGCGCATTCGTGAATTCGCCACTCTCGCGTGGCATGCTACTGCTGTGTATGTGCGTATGTTTATGTGCGTGTGTGCGTGTTCACTAGCAGCGACACCGATCGAGCGCACGCTCATGCATATCGCTGCCCATCGTCGTGTCGACCTCTTCAGTTCCGAGAGGCGCGATGGTCGCTGTTCGTACGTTATAAACTGATTGTAACTGGCGCGTATGTTCGTACTTACGCGAAGCAACCCGACCATTCGCACCACTCGCGAGCAGTACATGCACAACCGATATATTCGCCAAGCGACGCGCTCATTCACTCACTGTCCGTGACTACCAATCCAAGCCAGCTAACCAACTAGCGAGCGACCTCAGACGAGCGTGAGCGGCGGGTACCGCGGCGGCGTGACGCCGCGTGTTGCAAAGTCCTGTCGCGCGGCCTTGTCAAGCTCGGGCATGCGCGCTTGGCGCCACGAAAACGTCGCGCGCTTGCTCTTCGAGCCTTTGACAACAAAGTTGCGGTCGTCAGCAAGTGCAAGCAAATCGGCAACGTTCACGCGGTCGCCATCGATTGCTGCGTGGAGCGCATCCGAGAGCGCGCGTCGTACAACGTTGACAGCGTCAACGAGTACCAAGCGAATGCCAGTCTTGGGTGGCAAGACGACAACGTGGCCGTCGACTTTGATCGTCACGATCTCTTGCGTCATGTCGTTCACGTGGAGCCAAACGTTCGACGACCGGCGTGCACCGAGCAAGAGCATCATGGGATAGTAACTCACCGAGTCAGGTGGCAGCAGCGTGCACTTGCTGCAGTACATGCGCGCCTCGCTGCCGGTAAACATGCGCTCCGCGTACACGGCATGGAGCTTTTGGTACGGTAGTGTTGGTGTCGTACTATCACTGTCGTCGTCATCATCGTCATCGAGTCGCACTGGCAACGACAGCAAGTTTCGACCGCTCAGCGACACTTTCACGTTGTCTTTCTGCTGGTTCCACGATACGTTCGCACCGTTGCAGTCGCCCACGCGCACGCGGACCTTGGTTTCTGCAGTGACAGCGTCATCGCTGGATGTCATGACGCCAAAGTCGACAGGGAACCGCTGGTCGCGCACGTAGTAGAGTAGCGACACGGGAAAGCTCATGCGCGGCAGCACGCTGTCAAAGCGCTGGGGCGCCATCGCTGCACTATGCGACTCGCTTGGTGTTGTACCACTATCGATACTGTTGGCGCTCGTCACGGTCGCGTGCGTGTACAGCGACACGGTGCGACTGTCGTACGCGATCGCAGCAAACTCGGCCGAGCGCGACGCGGGCCCACCAGCACCAGTCCTAGCACTACTGCTGTTACTTGCAAGCTGCTCAAACATCTCGACGCGTCGCTTGCTCTTCATCTTGGCAAACTGACTGTACGACTCGTTGTCGACTTTGAGATCGACGCGGTCGAGACCGCCGAGGTCGTCGTCCTTGAACCGCGCGTGGCCCTCTGGCACGCCACCAATCAGGTGCTCGTCGTAGTTGTGCACGAGCAGGAACCGAAGGACGTCTTCGGTCCGATCGCAGTCACTCAACGCCCGTTTTGCAAAGCCAACGAGCGCTGCGTCGACGCGCTGCGAGCTCGCATACGCATCGAGCCACTGAAGCATCGTCACAGCCTTTGCATCGAGCTGCTTGCTGAATGTCCCGAGTGTCGAGTCGTGCTTCTGGAGCGCAACGAGACGGTTGCAGAGGTCCGAGATGAGAAAGTTGAGCGTCTGGAAACGCCGGAGCGAGATCGCACGGCGCTGGCACTGCGCGCCCCAGTTCGCGCGCCGCGTCGGCGAGTGCTGCGCGAGCACGTCGAGGTACAAACGCCAGACCGCAAGCGGTTCACTCCAGCCACCCGCATCGGCCTCGAGCTTGGCCTGGAGACTCGCTTTCATTTCGCGAAGGTACTTGGTCGGTGAGCTCGCATGGTAGAACGACGGCGCGAGGAACAGGTCCGGCACACCGAGCACAGCGGCGAGGATCACAACGTGCAGCAGCAAGTGCCACGACTCGCTCGGTGGTAGTAGGTCGTTTGCGTCCACAGCGACTGCGACTACATCATCATTGCTGCTACTACCTGACGATGTTGTCTCATTCCCGATCATACTCGCATCGGCTGGTCGTACGAGTCGACTTGCATGGCCCTGGACGAGGGACATACCAGTCATCACGAGCCGACAGAGGTGCAAGTTCAGCGGCATGCTGCACACAAACGCGCCAAACGTCGTCATCTTGGCCGTCGGTTCATGCGCCGAGTCAACGGCGTCAAAGTGCGCGAGCAGCTTGTATGCGCCGTCGATGCTTGCGAGTTCCGGTGCGTCCATCGCTTTCGTGAGCAGCTCACTTGGTGTCCCAAACGGCTCCATCTTGCCTTTGAGCAGTAGGATGATCCGGTCAAGGGGCTTACGGAGCATCTCGGGCGTCGAGTATGGCAGCATGCATTGCTCGTAGAACGACTGCGTGAACAAGTGGAACGCTGTACCCGGCATGACGCGGCCCGCACGACCCGCGCGCTGCTTGGCCGACGCCTGCGAGCACCACGAGTCAATCAACACTTCTGCATGTGAACTGCCAGCGTTCGGCATGTCGATCTGCTTCTCGACGCCGCAGTTGATCACGTGCGTGACGTCGGGGATCGTCACGCTGCTCTCGGCAATGTTTGTCGACAGAATGATCTTCGTTGACCGCTCATCAATTGTCCGGAACGCCTCTTGCTGGTGCTCGAGCTCGAGCGCCGAGTGGAGCACAAAGACCGCAACGCGCTCAGTCGTCGTCGTTGCTGCGAGCAAACTCAGTGTCTCAAACAGCGACGTGATCGCGCCAATGCCCGGGACAAACACGAGGATGCACTGCGCCTGCTGCGTCCGATCTGGTGTCTTTAGTAGCAGTTTAACCAGCTCGACCACAATCGGGAGCTGCTTGTCGAGCACGTTCGAGACGCACTTGACGGCCGCTTCGCTGTTTGCCCGCACACGTGCATCGACCAAGCTCTGGAGCGTACTGTCAATCTTTGCGAGCTCATTGCGGCACGTTCTGCTGAGAGATGGGAACCGCTGCGCGAGCGCGTCGACAAACACGTGTGTGACGGGAAAGAGCTTCGAACCGACAAACAGCGGCTTGCGCTTCACGAGTTTCGTCGTGAGCGCGTCGGCAAAGTACTTGAGAATGACCTTCGCGTCCATCGTCGCGGACATGATCACGAGCCGCACGTGCGGGTTGTCGTTCAGCTGGAGTCGCAAGAGCAGCAGCAACAAATCGACGTCCATGCTGCGCTCGTGCACTTCGTCGAGCACGAGGTGCGTCATGCTGGCTAGTGCATTCGGGTCGTGGATCAAACGCTCAACCATGTAGCCAGTCGTCACGTACGTGATCTTCGTGCGGCTCGATACGAGCTGCTTCTGGCCAATGCGGTAGCCAATGACGCCGCCGACGCGACCGTCGTCACCAAACGTGTTGCCTGCGCGCATCGACGCGACTGTGTTGGCCAACTCGATTGCAGCAATGCGCCGCGGCTGCGTGACGTAGATGCTCACGGGTCGGTCTGGCGTTGGTGACGCAAGTGCAGCGTCGAGCAAGAACTGCGGCACGGACGTGCTCTTGCCGCATCCGGTCTCGCCCTGGATGATCGTGATCTGGTTGTTCGCAACGTTCGCGAGGATCTCGTGCCGGTGCTGGAACACCGGGAGCGTTGCCATGAGGCCCGAGAGGTCCGTCACACTCCGCGGCGACATCGGAACTGCAGCAGCAGCAGGAGCGACTGGTTGAGCAACTACGTTGCTGGTCTTCATAGACTTGGTCTTCTTGTCTGCTTTTGTACCGAGTCGCTTGACGACTGCAGCGGGTGTCAACAGACTCGGTGGTCGCATGCTGTCAGTTGGCACTGGTGCTGGTGCTAGTGCTTGTGGCGTCGTGATCGCTGGCTGTGCGTCCGAGCCGCAATCACGGACCGTCATGGCGCCGAGTCGGACAACGACGCTGTCGGTCGCACTGCCGGCACGCGCACTGCTACTGTCAATAGCATCACTTGGAGCTGCTATCACTACAGGCGGCATGGCAGTCGTGCGCACTGTACGCGTTCGAGGCAAGAGCTGCTGGACAAGCGTCACGGTCGTCCGCACGGCCGAGAACTGGTCAAAGAGCGTCGTTACGCTGCACGCGAGTGTGACACCAGCGTGTGCAACCGCAGCAGCAACGCAGTCGCTCGAGACGACCGTCTGCGAGTGGCTTGCGCGCCACGCAGCGTCGACGCCATTGCCACGACTGAGCGCGTCGCACACGCGCACAAACACGTCGGGCGAGAAGAACGTCGGACAGTGCATCGGCTGCGGCTCGCCGAGGATCACGCGCACGTGGAAGAGCTGCTTGAGCGCACGTACGTACGCGTTCACGGTTGCGTAGACCGTCCACTCGACTCCGTCCATCGACAACTTCAGTCGCGCTGTTACTGCTGCTGGGTTGCTACTAACAGTGTTCGACACGGGTACTGCCGCATCTGCGTATAGACAGATCATCGACGTGAGTAGCAGCAGCTCGATGCGTACTGGACTCAGCAGCGGACACGCGACGAGGTACGTGCAGTCACCACGTGCAAGCACACTGAGTGCAAACGCAAGCGTCTCAACGTCGAGGCGCTCGAGTTGCGCACTTGCATGCGCAGCATCGGCGATCCGCTTGGCGTCCGCGTCGAACACTGTCGTGAACACGAGCGCACGTAGTGTCTCGCGCACACCGTCAAACGATCGACTCGCAAGTGGCCGCGCGAGCAATGGCGCGACAACGTCCAGTTGCGCGCGCTGCACGACATGCCGCTTTGCTTCAACGTCATAGTTGACGCTGTCGCTAGCTGTGTACTCGAGGACTTGCGTGACGCCAAGCGCTGCGTACTCGAGCTGCCGCAGCGGTGCGAGCAGCGCGGCTGTCGATTTGCCAGCGACTGCGAGCGGGTCGAACCGGTTGCTGAACGCATACACACGCGTCTCAAGCACGTCGACCGCCGACGTTGGAAAGTCGTACGTGTCGAGCAGCGTCGTGTACGTCGTGAGCTTGTGCGGTGCGATCGTTGACTCGATTACAAGCGGGTACTTGGCGAGGAACGAGTTCGCGTAGCCGTAAAACCGATAGATCTCAAACAGTGCGCGCAAGAGGCCAGGCGTTGCTGCCTCGATCTGCTGCAGCACGGGGTTGTCAAGGATCGGGAGCTGCGTCGCGATCCACTTGGCTGCTTCCTTGGGGAACAGCACAGCCGCGTTCGACGAGCTACCACGAAGCACACGCTGGACTGGAAAGTTCAAGCGCGTCGCCATGCCAAAGTCGCGGTCGAGTCGCGGCGACAAGTCGTTCGAACACACGAGCGCGAGGTCGACGAGCTGCTCGACGTTGAGTTTGAGCGCTGCCGCGACGCGCTCGGGCGTGAACACGCGCGCGCTCACGATGTGTCGCGTATAGTCAACAACGAGCGTGTGGAACGGGATGTACCGCACGCCGCGCATGCACAGAAAGTCCGAGTCGCGTGCAAGGACCGCAAACGCCTGCTGCGATCGTACGAGGTCCGCGAGTGCTTCGTCGGCTTCACGTGATGCGGTAACAATGCGCACGCCGTGGCGCTTGAGCACGCACTGGAGCTTCTCGCGCGCAAACGGGAAGCACCCGTTGCTCGCGTGCAGCAGCGCGGTCGACGATTCGGTCTGAGCGAGTCGCAGGTCCGATGCGCTGGACTGGACTGGCAGTCGCGAGCCAGCAGTCGCATCTACATTGGTACTGGTTGCTGCAGGTACAAACAGTGTCGAGTCGAGTTCGCGGACCTTGTCGGCTTTGTGCTGCGCGCGCTCCTGTTGGCAGTAGCCCTTGCGGTGGTCGTCGCCGCCAAAGCACTGCGGCGGATCGGTCACAAACACGAGCGAGATGTTGGATGCACGCAGCGCGGTGACCCACGCGTCAATGTGCTGCTCAAACACGTCGGGTGCGCCGCCAAGGAGCAGCCACGCCTGCGGCGACAGCAATGGCGCTGACTGGGCTGCAATGCTGCTGCTGCTGCTGACGTGACGTGTGTGGGCGTCTTGCACTTGCTTGAAGACGACCTCGCACATGTCGTAGAGGAAGCCGACGCAATCGACTGCGAGTGTTACGTCCCGCAAGTCGGCGCAGTGCGTTGACGTCTGTGCCTCGTTCTTGGCGCAGAACGTCGTGAGGCCGCGAATGCCCATTGTTGTTGTTGTCTGGGCGTGGATATGAAAGACACGTAGATCGAAGAGGAGACTGTAGTCGAGGCAGCGACAGACAAGCAGGAAGACGTGCAGACAGCGAGCGACAAGTGAAGATGATGTCTTCACTTGGGAACAAGTGATGTCTGTCGTTCCTTCTCTGCAGTGCTGCTATGATTGAGCTCCAGTCGTTATGTCACAACGGTTGTTGCGAGTGTCACAGCAGTATACTTTAATCAAGATGATGAAAGGAAAGTAAATACGAGCCAAAATGACCAAGTTTGACAAGGATCGTTTTAGTGGATATAAATCTATGTCGGGTATTTGTATGCAATTGTCAAAATGGGTTGAGATAACTACGAGGGACGTGACTATGCAAATACGAGCCAAGCAGACACACGACGTAGTCAATTATATTGTCTCAATCCTATTTGAAGGTCGGCTGCAACGCGGACGTCGAAAAAATGCCACACGCGGAGTGGGCGGCATTCGTTTGGCACCGCCCGCTTTGGGATGGCGCCCGTTCCTCGCGTTCGGTGTCCATCGAGCTGTTCAGTGCTTCTAATAACGCTAAAGTTACTTAAAACATTATCCTGTCTACAAAATAATTACATATATTTGCGTGATCTATCTCCTATTGCGCATTATAGCCATATAAGAATATCACATTTTTCTTCTATGCAACTATGGTTCGTTAACGTTTTACTCAAAAACATATGTATATAGACTAGTCGTGTGCTGTCCACTGCGCGGCCGTGATATGCATCTTACGGGTATTTTGTGACGTCTATATGGTACCGGTGGTCTAACGGGAGTTAGAACGGTATGATTTGCACTGGTGATATGGATCTAACGCGAGTTGTACAAGGTGTAGTAAAGAAAGCTACTGTGGCAGAAAAGACCATCTTGTCCAAAATACAATTACATTTTTATAATTTCATTATTCAATATATTGCTGTATGACCATAAAAGAATATCTCACTTTTCGAAATGCAAAACATGACCGTTACAGAACGTTTTAGTTATCAACTTAAGTATACAGACTAGCCGACCACTGTCGCGGCCGGATTGTGCATGTGAGGGGGATTACTGGTGTTCATTTAAACCTGTTGATCTAACAGAGTAAGGGTGTTATTTTTGCACAGTTGTTGCTGATCCAACGATAGTCATAAGAGGATAGGTTTTGCACCGATGTCGATGATTAACAGGAGTCGTAATGGAGTATGATTTGCACGGATGTTGATGATCTAACGGGAGTCGTAATGGAGTGAAAGTTAATAAATTGAGTCTATTTTTATCGAAATATATATAGTCTGAAAATGTGTTGTACGATAATTTTATACGTCGATATGACCTTGTCGGAATGCACCGTGTTGTAATATGCGTGTCAAATATTAATGTGTCAAAATATACGTGATACAGTACCTTGTCCGCTCTGATGTATAAATGTCGAAACGTGCAATGTCAAAACGAACATTGTAGAAATGTACTGTGTGGAAACATATCATGTCAAATTCCATTGGGTCATCTCAAAACGTACCGTGTCACAATGTAAACGTACCGTGTCATTAACCCGCAAAACCCAAATGTTACATGTGTCAAAAATTTCTGTGTCAAATACTCCATGTCAAAATGTGTCATGTGATGTGTTGTGCGTCAAATGTGTCATGTCTAACTGCTCAGTATCAAACTTGACCAAGTCTAATTGTGTCGTGTCCAAACGTTTCCTTTCGAAATTTACTGTCGAAATGTAATAGCGAGTAGCCGCCAATAACTCACACAACACAAAAATGAAAGCTTTACTATTATTTGTTGTGCTTGTGTCGAATGACAGTTTTGTGTCGAATGACAGTAAAAGCTATCATTTTTATGTTGCATCTATCTACATGCTCTGGATCGCTCTGTGTGCGACGCTACTCGCTCGTTTTTCTGGTTTGCTCAGCGAGAAATGCATGCAAGTACAACGACCGAGCGCATAAATGCGAAAAGTGTCCCGAAAACTGTTCAAGTATAGACAGGTCGCAAAAATCAAACAGCAATCTTGCAACCTTAGTCAACAATACCGGATTGGTTTCATCATTTAATTGGGATTGACAAAGATATGCTCAAATAAGTGTTATTCTGATTTTTGCGGAGTTATGCCAGCAACTTAAAAAATATGTTTCCTCTAGGAGAGTACTATCCTGCTCAACCCAATACTGTGCGCGCCAAAAAGTTAGGGACAGGGTAAAAAATCCGTAAACGGTCGATTTTTTCTTCAAAAACGTGTTCGCGAGTGTGATTTTTTGATAGATGATAGAACGCATTGCGTTCTGTTTCGTGATGTAATTTGAGCTCGAAACAAGCAAGTGGTCGCCCAGACGGCCATTTGAAGTGGGAGTCATTATTCTAGCACGCGACAAAACGATAGGGACAACTATGATTGGCGCACTTTGGAGGACAAATTCTGCGATTTATTGCATGCTTTCTTGTCGAGTGGTTATTCCTAGCTAGCAAAAGCTTGTGCCATTGCTGAATTTGTATCGGGGGCGTGATAGCGATGGACAGAACACCGGGTCTGACGAAGATCGAGCAGGGCAAGATCCTGGCGTACGCGACGATGAAGATATCGGCGCGAGTAATCGCAAAGGCCATCAACAAGCCCAAGAACGTCGTCCTAGCGTTTTTGAAGGACCCAGACACGTACGGCACCAAAAAGAGTACGGGGCGACCGCGAACGCTGGGCACGCGCGAGTTGACGCGACTCAAGCGCTACGCGTCGTTGGGCGACTACTCGGCTAGCGACCTCAAGAAGGAGCTCTCCATCGACGTAAGCGTTCGTACGGCGCAGCGCGAACTCCAGCGATGTGACCGCCTCGCGTACGTCAAAGCGAACAAGTCCCCACAGCTGCTGCAGCGTCACAAGTCGGCGCGGGTCGCATGGTTGAGTGGCA
>JAASFP010000437.1:0-21868 GCA_023333825.1 Globisporangium radiosum
CTGGTTGCACATTTGAGACAACACAGCAAAAGGAAACGCGCAATACCAGCAATGGCTCATGCGTGTAAAGGTGTCGGTAGTTGCTGTGAGAGGATCGCAATACAAAAGTGCAACGCAAGGCTACACCAGCATGTGCGTCAGTGCGCTGGCTCGTTCGCAGAACTGGACACTCACTCATGCACTGCAGACGAAAGCAGCAGCAGTACCACGTATGCGCACATAAGGGTGGAATACTAGAACATCGTTCCTTTGAATGCCCATTTCCCAGTGTACACTAGCAACGCAGTGCTTATACGAGCGTGTACGACGGATTGATCGTTGCCTCGTCGTCAACAGGGTACCAATTGAGCGTGTTGCTGCTAATGAGCCCGTACGAGCAGTCAACTTGACCGCGCTCGCCCATGAGCGTGAGCGGTGCAAACTCGCTCGCTTCGCCAGCAGCGATCTTGCGACGACAGAGCGGCGTGTCACCAGCAACGACGTACGTTGACGTCAACATGTCGGCGTCGATCCACGACGGCAGCTCGCTCACTTGCGTACCGACGAGTCCAATGAGTATGATCTCTGGTTGTTGCGTCAGCGAGTGCGGGAACGACTGCGCAGTGAGCGGATTGCCATCGAGCAATAGGATGCGCAGCGGTGTGGTCTCAAAGAGCTCGGCTGGCAACTCGCTAATGTTGTTCATACTGAGTGCGAGGTCCTGTGGCTGCATGCGCATCACGACGCGCGGCACCTCTTGGAGCTGACACTCCTCAAACGCAACAAACATGCCGCGTGGCCAGATTGTATCGAGCGTCTCGGGCACGACCGAGAGGTTCGTGCGGCTAAACTCGACATCGCGAAGCCGCTGGGGAAAGTCGCGTGACTGCAGACCCATCGGCAGACCAGCCATCTGTACGTTGACGATAAAGAGGAAGCGCAGCTTTGGGTGATGCGTCTCCGTCAGTGCGGCACACTCACGCCAGTCCTGAATCGTTACGTTGAAGAGCTTGAGACCGAGGAGCTCTGTGAACGACTGTAGTCGCGATGGTACCTGCAGCGCTGCGCAGTGGCGGATCACGAGGTACTCGACGCGACTCGGCTCAAAGACGCGCAATATCCGATCAATGTCGTCGGCGCAACCGCGTGTTCGCTCCTCGACGCAGTTGATCTCGAGCAGCGAACAGCTCGGTTTGCTACTGAACCACGGATGCGTCGGCACGCGACACTGCGAATAGTCGGGTCGTGACATGGCGTACAGGTGCGCAATGAGCACTGTGAGGCCCCACGCAAGAAGCACGTAGTGCCCGAGTGTCTCGATGCGCGATCGCCACTGCAGTGCGCGCGGACTCGAGAGGTCGACAGCTTTTAGGCTCACAGTAAAGTGACGTCCTTGACAGCGATGGTCGTCGTGTTGATCAAGCGCCGACGACATCGATCCGACTGATGTGGCAGATGCAGGCGCAGCATCGACCTTTGCAGTGCTGCAAGTTGTCGCAACCTCTCCTGGTCCAACCATATCGGCCGTGCACAAGAGCTTCGTGGCAGCGTACAGTCCGCGCGCGACGCTCAGAACGATCAAAAACTTGGACACGGCGTCGTAGAGCGACGTGATAAACACGAGCTGCACCTCGTTGATGAGCCCGACGAGTGCCTTGTCGGTGTACCAGAGCACGCGATCAAACTGCTTGATGTCGTAGTTGAAGTCGCGCATGTACGGCGCGAGCAGCGCAAGTGGCAGTACAATGTACGACACCATGTCAAGCACGAGGTTCACGACCGCACCGCAGAGCCGCACGTGACCGACGCGCGCACCGAGGACGTACTGCAACAATGGCGTCGCCCAGCAGTTGAGCACGAGGAGCGTGACCATGAGATTGTTCATCCAGATCTGCGTCGCGAGGCGGCTGAGGCGGTACGTCTGAACCGACTGCAGGAACGTCAATACAAGTTCGCGCAGAAGGAACACGACGCCGTAGTGCTTGTGGCGCACGTCAAACGGCGCAGCGAGCGCACGCAGCAACGTCCAGAGCTGCGTCACAACGTGCAGAGAGCGACGCCATCCGTCAAGACGCCTCCATCGTGACGTGGTGACTGGAAGCGGCTGCTGCATTGATGATGCTCGCTGTGATTCGAGTCGTTCAGTCCGTACTGACGACGACTGTCGGATGCTCGCGACCTTAGGCATAGGCACAGCTGACAGCGAAGTGGACGACTGCACGCGCGTTGACGAAGTTATCGACGTCACTCGCACTGACGACGACGGCGACAGCTCGGAGCGTGGCATCCGGAACACGAGCCGCCGTGTCTGCACGGACTGGACCACGTGGTGCACAACGAGCAGTGCGTGGACGCTTGCGAGTGCAAAGTACACGCCTGCAATCGGTCGGTAGTACTGCTCACTGACAGTCATCGAGTAGATCGCAAAGTCCACAGCGAGGCTGCTGCCGTCGAGGAAGAGGTACGCGGCGCCAGCGTAGCCGAGGAACACGCCGCAGACGCAGTGAGTCGTGACGATCGCGAACCACCAGCGCCGGAACGCACATGGACTCACGAGCACGCGCGCGACCATTTCAGTCGAGGCGGATGCTGCTGTCAACACTGTCGGCGTCACGACAGACGATCGCTTGTGAGTAGTAGCAGCAGTCGTCTGGGTCGCTGATGTTTCGCACAGAGCCGCGACGCTCGTTGTAGCAGCAGTCGTAGCATTGTCGTGGCGCGCTGCATCAGGCTGCATCGAGACCTTCATAGCTACTGGAGAGCAGCAACACAGACGACGACAATGTTGCTCTCGCTCACACTCGGAAGCTTTGCACGTGTTTGTAGCGAGAGCTTCCGATTCTGACGGGCACGCGCGCACTGAGCCGTCGGGGATGCTTTTGTCGACAAGCGATCCACTTTCGGTCGTTGCAGCGCGATGTCTCATGAAGGTTGATACATGTAGTTTGGCCTCGCGATCGCATGCAGCCATCAGATTGCGCTTCGTGCTGCCTAAGCATGTATGTGGAGTAGACGTCATGTGCAAACGAACGTAACCGCTTGCGTGTCACGTAATGGATCACTTGAGATGGTCCGCCTGTACAAGTGCATGTTAACGAACTCGTACGACAGAGCAGTATGTATCAGTGACTTCGACAACGAGCAGGAGGCGTACAGAAGGAAGACCGATGTGTGCACCAAGTCGCTTCGATGAACGGAAGAGAGTACCTCATCCACCTTTCAAACACGCACATGTCAATCACTGCTCTCGCGACAACGCGAGCTGCACGAACGCAACTCGCGAATCTCTCTCTGTCCAAGCAAACGGCAAACGCACTCGCTCCTGCCAATCTCACTCTCCTGTCTTCTCACTCTCCTGTCTCTGCGCTGCGCTTTCGCCTTGCCTTCTCGTAGCGGCCAGTCCGGTCCAGTCCTCTCTTGCACTTCGCGACAGCCTTGCTAACCACCCACGAACGCCGATAGCCGCAGCCTACAGGTCGGCCATCTCGTCCGGCCGCTCGTTCGGGTTCACTAAGCCTGGGATCGCAAGGCGCGCTGAGAGCTCCTGCTGCTCCTGGAGCTGCGTCTTTGCGAGGCTCTCTTCGAGGAACAAGTCGGCGTTGTCTTCACCGGCAAACTCCTTGACGTTCACGAGAAAGTCGCGCAAGTGTTTCTTGAACGTCGGCAAGTCCTTTGACATGTCAAAGCACCCAATGACAAACTCCACGACTTGCGCGCGCGACAAATTCGGGAACGACGTGCTGATCAAGTTCGCAACGTAGTCCTTCAGGAACGCCTATAGGTTGGACCAAGTCGATCATACAGCCATATAAGCAGTTAGCGACAGTGTCTAGGCAATATTGCATACACAGCATATATAGACAGCGTCGTGACCGACAGCCAGACTTTAGACAGACAGCGGGACGCACCGAGTTGGTCTGCCCTGGTGGCACAACGGCGTTCGGCACCGACTCCCAGAGCGGCACGGCGATCTGGTCGACGATCGCAAACATGTGGCGAAGGATCGCGGCGTGGAGCTTGAAGCCAAACTTGTGGAGGCGGTCGGTCAGTACGGCGAGGATGTCCTGAAGGAGCAAGAGGTAGAACGACCGGTAAAAGCCGGCCGCAATCGCTGGGTTCTCCTGGATGTTCAGGAGCAACGCAAAGAGCGTCGCGAGGCCCGTGTCAGCGACGTTGCGCTCCGTATGCTTGAACG
Source organism: Globisporangium radiosum (assembly GCA_023333825.1). Classification (NCBI taxonomy): domain Eukaryota; phylum Oomycota; class Peronosporomycetes; order Pythiales; family Pythiaceae; genus Globisporangium; species Globisporangium radiosum. Next base: position 4,175 of record JAASFP010000437.1, read on the forward strand.
CCCAGATGATCGAGTCGACCACGAGCTTCTGGTGCTCGAGCGGGATGCCAAAGAGCGCCTCGAAACAAAAGTCGTTCACGGCCTGCAAAAGCTTGAAAAAGTTCACGCGGTGCTCCGGAAAGTCCTCAAAGTTCTTCGTGATCATCTGGAGCGTGCACTCAAACACGGCTTCGAGGATCGCTGGCACGGACGGCGCAATGATGTGCTTCATCTTGTTGATCGCGGTCGCAAGGAGACTCAAGACCTCGGCTTCCTTTGCTGCTGCGACGGTCGTCTTGTAGTCTGTGAGCACGACTTCGAGCAGCTGGGGTAGGAAATGCGTCATAACGACTGCGCGAGACGTGTCGTCGCCTGCTGCGTGCTCAACAAACGCGTCAAGCAGTCGCAACGTCTCTTTCTTTGCGCCACGGAGCGACCGGACGTCCGACGTCTTGACCGCGATCTCGCCGCCTTGGTCGACGAGCTGCTGGATGCGCTGCGTGTACGCGGCGTAGACGCTGAGCATGTCCTGGAAGATGTAGCCCATCTGCGAGTTGAAACCGTTCGGTCCAATCGCTTTGCACACCTTGACGTTCGTGCGCAGGATCTTGATGATCTCCTTGATCATGAGCGCGCTGTACAGAGTGTTCACGTCCTGCGCAGCCTGTGCCATGATCGACTTCCACGCGTCGTTCGGGAGGTTCATAAGGCGTCCCAACAGCACTTCTTTCCGGCCGGCGTCGGCTTCTGCTGCCAACATGGATGCAACGGCTTCGTAGAACGTGTGCACTTGGTGCGTCTCGAGGTCCGAGACAATGCGCGGCAACTCGTCCAATAGTTCTTCGACAAACGGCCGCACTTCACCGGACTGCAGCACGACAAACTTGCGGCGGCACTTCTGTGCGATCTTGAGGAACGTGTCACACGCCATGTCCTGGACGCCCGGGTGCAGTTCGTGCATGAACTCAAAGAGCTTGTTCACGACCGTGCGGAGGAACTTCCAGTGCGCGCGCAGGAACCGCGGGTACTGTCCAACGACGTACATGATGTTCGACGCAACGACGGCCTTGTTGTCTTTCCCGCGCTTCATCTCGCACAGACCCAAGAGGTCCTTGATCACAGTCACGAGGAACCGCTTCTCGTTCTCTTCGCTCATCGCGCCCGAGATCGATCCGATCGCCCAGCACAGCGTGTTGAGATTCGTCCACGACCACTCGGAGCCGTCGACTTGCGCCGTCAGTTTCTCAAGCATGATCGTCTCCGTGTCGTCGTAGTTCAGGTGCGTGAGGTACACGAGCGTCTCGTGCATCGTCTTGTACTGCGACAGCGCCTCGGTATCTTTCGTCGTCTCGCGCACGATCTCGCCGTTCTCGTCTTCGACAATCAGCACCTCGGACGGCTTGACCATCTTCGAGATCATGACGTGCCGCACGCGCGTCATGACTGGTGCAACAAGGTCGCGACGGTTGCTCACTGCGCTCTGGAAGCCCGCGAGCGGGTTCAGCTGCGACTGCTCGGCCGTGTACAGGTCGCGCGTAAAGAAGTGGATGTAGTCAAGACAGATCTTGAAGATCCCGTCGTCGTCGACTTCAGCAATGCACACGAGGTACGTAAAGCCGGCAAGCAGCGCTTGGTGCGCTTCGTCACCGAGCGCAGTGATCGGCCGCTCGATCACATGGATGTGGTACCGAAAGAAGCTCGTGAAGAAGAGCGAGAGGCGCTGGACAAAGATCTCGTCGTGGTCAAACACGCGCGCAAATGAACTGCCAGGCGGCAGCATCTTGCCGACTTCGTTCAACACACCCATGTACAGCTGGATGTACACGTTGTCGTACGTCGCAGGGACGTCACGGAGCTGCGCGATCTCGCTCAAGCAGCTGATCGTGTCGTTCCGAAATACGCCAGTGGCCAAGAACTTGGTCACGAGGATCTGGATCAAGTCGGTCTCAAAGATAAAGCCGAGTGGGATCCAACTGAGGAACCGCAAGAGCGTCTGGAGCGTGATTGTCAGGAGCGGTACGTGCGTCGACTTGCTGAGCACAAACTCGCAGAGCTGGAAGATCTGCGTAAACTCGTGGTTCAGACTCTCTTTCAGTGTCTTCGTCTTCTGCTCCGTGAGCTGGTCTTTGCTAAAGTCAAAGACCTCTTCGCTCAAGAGCTTCAGGATCGTCATGTTGTTTTCACACAGGATCTCCGACGTCTAGTGTGTGGCGTCGTAGCGATGTTGTTGTATGCAAGAGAGTGTCCACGTGTCAGATCCAAAAGACAGACCGACAGACAGGTAGACAGCCAGCCAGCTAGATAGACAGTCCAGTCAACAGACGTTATATACACGGCCATACCTTGCTCGAGTTGACAATGTCAGCGATGAACGTCGGCCAGTTCTGCGGCCACTCGTGCTTGAGCACTTGGACGAGCACGAGGTCCATCTTGTGAATGAACACGCGCTGCTGCCGCAACGTCAGCTCATCGGACGACATCGACAGCAATTTGCCAACGATGTAGCTCTTGATGCCTTCGCGCTGGTCCTTTGGGAGGATCTTCCACCTGTACCGAATCGCGTCTTCGAGGATCTGAAGGCCAAAGAACTTGGTCTGCGGACTCGCCGACTGCTCGAGGATGTCGGACGCGCGCGTCCACGAGTCCTGGTGCTGCTGCAGCGCGACCATGATCTGGTTCGCCATGCGCTGGTGCGGACTCTTTGGGTCGTTCATGCACTGCACGACCTGGTCGAGTGCTGCGACGTCAAACGGCTGCGAAAAGTCGAGCAGCTTCTGCCCGATCGCCTCCATACTGCTGGTTGTTTGGTGGTCGCACTTGTTTGTATCGCGTAGTGCTGGCTGCACTCGCTTGCTACGTAGGGATGGGTGGGACTGACTGTCGGGGGCGATGGCGAGCTGCAGGTGCTCGTTCTCGTCTCCCTAAAGCACGAGCATCAGCAGCACAGTAGAGAATACAGCACAGCGCAGTATTAGTGTATGCGGCTTGCGGTGACTTGCAGACGGCCCGCTTGCTGCTGTCTTTCGACAGACGCAACGACATGACATGGCACACACACGATCAAGTGCGCCAACCGGCACACAGTCACACACGCCGACACGCATTGCCACACACACACACACTAGTACATGTTGCATGCATACAAACGAGAAGCAGCGTGTCCACACGTCCTGGCACAACAAGCCAGCATGCACTGCGTGCGTGCGATCCAGCCAGGTTCTAGAACGTCGGACTCGCTCCCCTCACTCATTCACACACACACATGCATCGTAGTTTGTTCAAAACGTATATATACACGGCAAGGCACACAGGGAAGGCCGACAACGCACCTCCTTGCTCGGTCGGTCGTCTCTGCGGACGATCTGCTGCTACTCGCTCGGTCGCTTTGCTCTCGCACGCACTTGCTCGCTTTTTGCGCTCGCTCGCACTTGCTCACTTGTGCTGGCTCGGCTTCGTTCTTTGCGAAGCGATTGGATTTGTGTGGTGACTGAATGCATCAGCAATTCAACGATGAATCGAGATTGCAATTCATCAATGAATCACATATGTAGTTAATAATGCTAAAAAAATCAATTTGATCGAGAAAATTGGTTTACATTTTTGCAATGCGTTTAAGGCAGTGCACAATTGTCTTTTGGGTTCACACGTCGATCTTCCAACAATCTTGATTTCATTACGCACTTGGGCAAAAAATTTAGCTCCTCTAATGAATCTGATATTGCGACAAGAGTGTCACGAATGTAGCGATTCTAATTTAGATAAGAATACAACCGTTACAAAAAGGAAAACTGTCTGTATTTCCACACATCCTTTGATTACGCACAAACACAGATGTGACTAGATGAGCGTGTTGGATTTCTTGCCGAATGGCTATGTGCTGAACGCTAATGGTGGTGTTGGTTTTTACTCTGTGATCTGCACTGCATAATTCGGCAGCAATGAAAACAAAGTATATCCTAGCAATGCATTTCGGCAGCAAGTCAAAACACAATATATCAACTAAAGTTCAGTGGTGTTTCATTTTGGAATAACTGTGATGTCCTATTTGGGAGAATCGAGGCGCTTGAGTGTGATTGGCATATCGTTAGCAGCGACAAAGCTATTCACCATGCAGTCGACGCACGAACAGCTCGCGCCACGACAACACAATACAACAACTCGCACCTCTGTCTATATCCACAATCTCTTGCTGCTCAACACACAACACTTTCCAATGTGATTTTGCTCGATATGCTGAAATAAGTATGCAGTTTAAATAATATAGCTCGTCACAATCAATTCGATTGACGAAATTGCTTTCGTTTCACACTCTCAAAGCGTACGCCTATCCTTAAATCAACTGCATTTGACATGTCACAGGCCATCAATTTTCTGAATTAAACGATTTCTTTGGAGAACTCCATTTTAAGTTATGTCGTCAAAAATCTACATCTTTTTTGAGGTTATAATATATAGCTCGTCACACAATCGATTCGACCAATGAAATCGATTTCTCAAATCGTATCATCGACAGCGGTCTGTTCCAGTTGATACCCCATGGCAATTATTTTTATATTATAATTTTGTACCAAAAAGACATCTAGAATAAACTGCAATTTAATGCTTTTTCGAAGATATGCATATATTGATTTACTGACGTATCTTTATCAAATATGGTCGCAAACCTGGCGAGTAGAATGAGCAAAATCGATTCGATTGAGGAAACTGGTGCCATTACACATTTGCAACGCGCCAATTGATTCAGTTTAACGTGTCGGAAAATCTGATGTTACGAGTTTCGTTTCGCGAATTAAGCAACTATATTTAGAGACAGCTGGTTTTTCAAATTTAATCCATTTCATAAAGATATTTTCATGAAGTTATGTTACACCAAAAATCCATTAAGCAGGTGAGCATTTCACCAATCTTTTTGACGATAGTGCATTACCTTATGCGTTTTCTACAGCGACCAAAACAATCGTATTTCGACGGCCAAATTGGCCATGTGCCTAGAGCTGGTGGTGGATGTTTTTGCTCTATGATCTGTACCGAAAAATTCGTCAGCGATGAAAACATAGAGACTCAACCTACAAAGTGTTAAGTTCAATTAAAACACGATTGTGTTGTCTTTTGAAAACAGCTGTATATAATTTTTGTTACTATTAGCTTTCGTTTACACAACTTTGAAACTCAAACTCGCACCTCGCACACAGCTCTCACATATATAAATATATGCTACTCAGTCAATAAAACTCTCCATATTAGTCTTGCTTGATGTGTTTTGTATGTTGGCAGCGACGCAGCTCGCACCACGACATTCAACTAGTCAACACACCACAACAACTCACACCGCTGTCCTTATCCACAATCTCTTGTTGCTCAACATTCAACGATTTTCAATGTGATGTTCGATCAGCCTATCCGAGCACGTAAATAGCATCAACAGTGTGTGATACTTCTTCGTTGTCGCTGTCGGTTCGTAACAACCTCCTTTGCGTTTTTGGGTATTTGCGTCTGCGTTCATGCAAACTTATTACAATTTTATGTATAGCATAACGGCAACATTGGCAACGTTATAGAAAAGGTGTGGCTGACATTACAACTAATTATCATGTAATGAGTTTGTTTGAGAAGTTTTATACCGTAATTTTGCGCTAAAATCAAGCTTAGCTACACAACTCAATAAAACGTGTGCAAGATTTTAAATCATGAAGTCGTCAAAGCACACACATACTTGTGTGACCTTTACAAGCATTAGGGCGACACAATAGTCCAGCGATAATGTACGTTCGAAAAAAACACAATAACACTTTAGTTTGCACCATCAAACGCGCGCATACACCAGGCATGAGAGTTTGCTCGGCTCATGCAATTGTATGTGTTAGCTTCGGCTAAAATATGCAGCGACAAACGGTAGCTTAGCCAAACAGCGGAAAATGGTCGAAGTATATTACTTCCCCTCTGATAAAAATAATGCAATGTCAAATAGATGCCCATCCCCAATATTGTTTTAGGATATTCGCAAACCTAGCTAATAGAATTTTAACTGTAAAATTATACTAATCCACAAACAAACAGCGCACAAAAAAATAAACGAATGAAATGTTGTGGAACAATCGATTTACTCTACAAAATTATAGCCATTTTACACACGCGATGTGTCATTTCTTTCGGTCCAAGATTGAATACGGGTTTATAAAACAATTTTCCAAAATTTCAGTCAGTCCCGAAATTTGTGCGTTGTACCACTTTACCTTTGTTACAATATGTCAATCACTTTCTACTCCAAATGTATTGTATCTTCTGACACCCCTCATTTGCAGGCGTCCATGACGCAATTCAATATCATATGAATAGTTTATGAGAGGTGATGAAGTACATCTTGAACTGTTGCAAATAGCTAAAGATAATGATGCAGATCTCAAACTGTTTTTGTGTGGTGTTCTGCGTTGTTGATATGCTCGAAGGGCATTACAAACGACCGATCCTGAACTAGAGATATCATCAATTACAGTCGTCGATGTGTGGCGGTGCATTCTTGCTTGCTTGCTATGTTAAGTTGGAGCGTCGCAGTCAGATGTAAGTTCACGCATGACTGCATAGCTCCACCCACGGTCATAGTTGTTGATGTTTGGTGTGCAACATCTTGCAGTACAACTATGCGCAGTTGTAGCGCTACAGCTGGCCACTTGTCGCAGTCTAACCCGTATCGGCTGCGCCACTGCTGCTAACTCCATATAAACGCGGGCCGTGGAGTTTGCTCTGCACGCGTAAAATTTGTACTGTCTCATCTGACAATGATACTGCTCTGCTTCAAGTCGCGACAATGTAGAACACAATCTCGTCCACGTGGACCGCGCTGTTGCTCGCTGTACGTGCTCGTGAACTGCCCATAAGCTTTTGCCCTGTTAGTGCTAACCTTAAGCATTCGCGCGCCGAAACATGCCGTTGGTAGCACGTGCAATAAGGCTTGAAAGTATAAGAGTTTGACCGCTCTCTTGTTGATGCAACTTGCAAAATCGACACATATATTTATGAGTCTCACACGAACGGCACAGTCAATTGGGCCACTCGTTTGCACAGAGCTCAGCCATCGCTTACCATGTTTGTATTTGTCTGTCTGTAAAGTACTATCACCATCTGATTTTGAGAATCGAAGTGAAATAAAAACTGTCCAAATTTGTGCGTGATCAAGCACAAAAGCAGTCACGGCAACACAGGTTGCAATGATCGAGCATGAGGGGCAACACCTAGTGCTTAGCGGAGACAGACGAGACGCGCACGCTTGCATACGTAGCTATGATCAACGTGGTCGCTTTGTATGTAAAAGGCGTTTTTTACGGGGATCGTTTGGCAACGACTGAGATAGATGGAATCCGGTCCAAAGCGGGCAATGCCACTTTTCATTGTCGTCCGTGCTCATTCGAAATCGCTACATAGCACCAATTATTGTGTAGTGAGCATGCTCGACCAGAAGCAAAAAAGTATAATTATCATCTAACGAGCAAAAATATCTAAAATCGATAAAATTTATTGATTTCAACTATATTTTATTCACTGAGAAGAAATTCGTATTATTTTTTGGATTTAAATTTATATAATTATATATTGTGGTGGAAGCAAACTACAAAATATATATTTTAGTGCATTGCATCTCACAAATTGCGAACAATCTAAGCCATGGTGCGCGTGCAACGATTGCTCCTTGTAGTACTGCCGCGATGCCCCGCGCCGTGTGCATGCTGGTGTGCCTGGGGGCTCACTACACGAGTCACTGACGCTTCTGTACACGCATGTCTCTCTTTAATGCACACTCCGCAGTCCGTCACGCTGCACACATCGCTCGGCGACATCAAGATCGAGGTCTTCTGTGACACAGCACCTCGCTCTGCCGAGGTGCGTGCACTATCTTCACTCATGTGTTCGTGTTCACATGCATCTGCGCATGTACGAGCAGCTACTGAATCCATGTGTATCACCTCCGCGCTGTGTCTTACAACAGAACTTCCTCGCACTGTGCGCTTGCGGTGCGTACGACGGCACCAAGTTCCACCGGTGCGTCTCAGCTCGTCACGCCCACTCGAATGGCTGTAACGAGGATACAACCGCCTAACACACGTACGCTACGCAGCAACATGAAGGGCTTCATGGTGCAAGGCGGCGACCCAACAGGCACTGGCAAAGGTGGCGAGAGCATCTGGGGCGGCAAGTTTGACGACGAGTTCCATCCGCAGAACCGGGTGCGTCTGTCTGTGTGTATATGAATATCATACATGACGGCATGTATGTGTGTGACGATGGGAATGTATCATGACTGCCAACAGCTGACTGAACGGACGATGTATACACCATTAGCATAACTGCCGCGGCATCGTGTCCATGGCAAACAGCGGGCCGAACTCGAACAAGCAGCAGTTCTTCATCACGTACGCCAAGCAGCCGCACCTCAACAACGTGTACACGGTCTTTGGCAAGTACGTTATTGTGCTAAGTCCGCAATACGTACACACTGCGTCGTTTAGCGAATCAACTGACCTTGACTGACTTGTGTGTGTGTCGGGGCCACTCATAGAGTCATCGACGGCTTTGAGACACTCGACAGCATTGAAAAGACGGCCGTTGACGCGAAGCACCGGCCGGTGAAAGACATCACGATCGAGTCGATTACGATCCACGCAAACCCGATCGCTGAGCTCTAGTGCGAACCTAACGACCGTCGTCACAGCCTCTGAGATCGAAATTTACATTGTCAATTGGAGACACTAAGACCTGTTATAGTCAACGGAACTGCGTGATGAACAGCGTGACGTCGTCCGGCTTTTGCGTCTGCATCTCGGCCATGCGCTGCAGCTGCGCGAGCGCGTAGTGGCGCTTGCGGGTCGCTGGTCGCGGCACGAGCGTCTCGCGACTTAGTATTTGCTTGGTGTTGTGGCGCTCATAGAGCGCACGTGAGTGCGTGAGGTGGTGGTGGTGGTGGTCGTGCTGACCATTACTCACTGTCGTGTCTGATGACGCCAGTGACAAACACTCGGCAAGTGCGCGCTTGCGGTACTCGAGTGCTGCAGCTGTTGCAAATGGGAAGAGCCCGCGCACTGGCGCTTCTGCTGCTTCGTTTAAGTACGCAACAGATGCTGACTGCAGTCGGTCGTTGCTAATTGTCAGTTGCGACTGTTGCACGAGCGTGTCGCAGAGCTGCTGGAGTGCATCAAGTGACAATGCGCCAGTCGTAGGCGGACCATCACTCACCGTCGCGTCCAAACTATCCGTGCTGCTGTCAGTATCCGAACTGCTGCTGCTGCTGTCGCTGAGTGGCTGAACCGGCTCTACCGCCTTGATCGTAACGTCCTGCACGGCTTGTACAATGTCGTCGACGTACAAATTGTCGCCAATCCCGTCCGAGAACGTCATGCACATGTCCTGTTTTTGTAACTGAAACGTCTCGATCACATACTCGCGCGTGTCGATCGCTTTTGACAGGTTCACGACTGTCGGCATGTTAAAGTCCCGCAACACAGCTGCTGTCTCAAAGACAACTGCGTTGTCTCTTATAACAATTGTCTTGGAGTCACCAAGCGAGAACGTCAACAGCCGGCCGCGCCATTTGTCAAAGTACGCAACAGCAAGCGTCGATGCAATCCGCGATTGTCGGTGCATAAACAGTGCAATGCGCGTCGCTTGGATCGCATTGACAACTGCTGCTTCAAATGTCGCAGCGTCAATCTGGCTCTGGTTGTCGTTCGAGATGTCGCAAAGCGCCTGCGCGACGGCGTGGACGAGTTTGGTCGCAATGAGTTCCGACGAGACAGGCTCACGTAGTGACTGCAGCGCGAGTGAGTTGCGACCGAATGGCGACGACACGCCATCGGCAACGATGTGGTAGTAGGCAGAGGCCGCACCGGCGTCTTCGCCGTGGTACTCGAACGTGCGCGTGACGCACTGCGGCGCGTTGGCGTCCGAGTGATGGTCCCATGAGTACGTACTGCTGCGTGAACCGCTTGCTGCACGTCGTGCGGCTTCTTTTGCACGTCGCGCGAGGCCGTTGACGTTCATTTTCCAGCTACCAGTGCGTTGTAGTATCGGCTGTGCTGTAGACTGTGAAGGCTGTGTTGTAGACTGTGAAGGCTGTGCTGCTGTAGCTGTTGGCGGCATCCTGCTCTTCTTCTTGCGCAATGTATCGGTTGAGCGCGAGCGGAACGCAGCAAAGCGTTCGGTCGTTGCCGACGACACGGACGCAAGCGCCGACGCGACTGCGCTCTTGGCGGCATTTGTGGCCGGTGTGCGCAGTGGCAAACGACCTTGGAACGACGTTGTGCGACGTTTGGATGTATTGGCTGGCGAGATTGGTGCTGATGTAGATGTGAGTGCAGTCGCGACGGCTGTCTCTGTGCATGCGTCGTGTGCTTGCATGGTCGTCGCGGTCGACGCGTTGCTGGTCACTGGCGGTTTGGAGTGCGGTTGGTTGCATGCAGCAAGTGGCGAGCGCAACGACGACGCAGTTGCAGCGACTGCGTTGCCAGTAGCAGCTACGCTCGCAGCAAGATCTCGCGGCACTGCCTCGGTGGCAACAGCAGCAATAGCAGCGTTGTCGCCGCTCATGCTTGTTGCGCTATCTGGTTGCGTTGTGCGTGACTGTGAGCGCGTGTGTGATTGTGCAGACCTCTTCGCTTGCGCCGACCGACCGATGCAGTTGGTTGACAAGCCCGACTCTCTCATGGGTAAGCACCAAAATGTCGAAATTTTGGCACTGTATATTTGTGATATTACAATTATACAGTCGTTGTTTTATGTAAATGACACATTCTGACTGTATCGACGACAAACCCACGACAGCCGTTCCTCTACGTGCAAGCAAGAACGGCTCAAACTCACTGGCGCTCGCTTGCTGCTCCAAGGACAGACAGTCAGCATCAGCACCTTTGGAACGCGCCAACGCACATTAAGCGTCTCGTTGACACAATCGCGTCGAGGTTGTCCTGAAGCGTGGAAACCAGCCGTTTTGATAGCGAGTGCTCGATGCTTCACACGAAAGCGCCTCTCGCTACTATTACGACAAACAACTGGCGCTCGAGGGACGAGTTTCCATTGTGTACGTGTACGTACGAGCGAGAATTCTATTCGCATCAAACGCGAGCTGCTTCAGCACTCCCATCAGTGCATGTACTTGTGTCTGGCAGATTGGACTCCAATCCTGACAGCTTCGATATGTCGCTCATCGCTCATGACGACGCGACGAGCGCGACTTGCGTTGCGCAGACACCTCTTGCGCAAGATGTGGATCGCACATGACCTCCCACTCTCCTCCTCTATGCCGAGTGTGACCAGGATGCTCGCTCCTGAAGCCACTGTCATTGCAGTTGAGCAGTGTGTGCCACACGAGTCATCCGCTGACACACACTCTTGCTTCAGAGGCTTTTATACTTGCACTTTGAAACGCGAGCGCAACTGAACACACGTGCGTCACGCCATGGCGGACGACGTCGTCGCTGTAGCCGCAGCGCGCGCCGAGTTCCAGCGCAAGCAGCGCGACCGCAAGCGCCTCTATCGTGCACGTCTCAAGGTGCATGTGCGCTGTCGCTCTGCGTTTGTATCTATTTGTTGAGCGACTGCTACTGCATGCCGCATGCGACCAGCACTGACGTGTGTGATGGTGTATGTACATGCGTGCCAGAACGACATGGTTGCGATGCGCGCGGAAGTGAGCGAGCTCGAGGCTGCGTACGAGTCGCTGTATGCACAACGCATCGAACAACAACAGCGACGACAACAGCAGCAGCGACGACAACAGGTCGAATCGGATGCAGTGCCAACGCTCGAAACGCTGCTCACACTCGATGACGACGATATCAACGACTACGGTGATACAATACAGACGCAGGCGCAACGGTACGCAGCTGCGCGCGCCGAGATCGCAACGCTGCGGCGGCAGATCGACGCGCGCAAGAAGCAGCTGAGCGACTTTGATCTGTTTACAGCCTCGCTCGCGTGCTACCTCCACGAGTTCCCATCGCCACCTGGGTCTGCGACGTCGTCATCATCATCTGATTCATTATCATCGACAAGTCCACAGGCCACGCCGCCACTATTACAGCCACCACATACACTGCGGTCACCGTTCGTCTCGCAACTCACAGCTGACGTCTGCCACGAGATCATCCGCGACTGTTATCAGCAGCTCCTGACACGACAACCGAGCGGTCGGAGCGTGAGTTCAGGCGCCGAGATGCTCGGCTGGACCGACGCGCGCTGCGTTGACGGCCCAACGCTGCAGTTTGCGCTCACCAAAACGTTCCCAACGCTTGATTCGGCGTCGCTCATGGCTCAAACGTGGGACATCCTCACAACGGAGCGCCACATGCGCACGCTCCAGCGCTCAACGACCAACGTGACGATTCTCCAGCGCGTGACCGACGACATTGTGTTGCTCGAGCGCCGCGCCGACCACAAGGAACTCGATTGCATTGCGTGCGTCCACTTGCTCGTGTTTCGGTTCCGTACCGAACGCGGCTGTATCGTCGCGTTCAAAGCGCTCAATCCGCCTGGGAGTCCACAGGAACAGGAGGTGACAGCAGCAGGTACAGCAGGAGCAGGAGGAGGAAGAGCAAAGCTCGCGTGGGTCGATACGATGCAGTGGTTTTGCTTTGACGACCTTGCAGATGGCGGCACGCACGTGACGATCGCTGGCCGCACTGCAAACTGCGACGATTCGTACGCGCAGTTCTTTCTGTTTGAAGTCGTGACGTTTGTCGTGCGATGGGAGAGCGCAGTCGCCGGTGCACGACTATTGCAACTGTGATTCATGCGAAAGATATATAGGTCCACGAGTCTAGCGAGCGTGAAGGCGCGACATGAAAGCGCAAACGAACGTGTCTGGTTGACATTTACGCGTGTTGGTCAGTCAGTCGAGTGCGCATGTGCAACTCTAGCGGCGCTGCTGTTTAGCAGCGGCTTTGACGCGCCGCGCGTGCTTGGGTGCGTTCATGTGCGCGTTGAACTTCTTCACGTCCTTGAACGTCACAGCGCAGACCTGGCACGCAAGTGCTTTAGGTGCAACCGTCAATGTTGCTGCAGCTGCTTTCTTATTCGTTTTCTTATTCTTCCCAGCGTCACGAGCAAGCGCCTTTGCAGCACTCGAAACAGACGCGTCGTTGTCCGAGCTGCTCGCGTCGGCTGCTGCACGCGGGTCAATGGGCGTCGCAGTGCTGTCTTTTGCAAAGATGTAGTAGTGCGCGCCAGTCGTCGATGGCGGCTCACCGCGGAACGACGCGGGGTGCGTGCGCTGCGGCTCGTAGCCCGAGTAGATGCTGCTGTCGAATGGCTCGACCCTGCAGTCGCACACAGTCAGTGCAGTCACAGCGATCGAGTCAGTTTGTCGGATCGTCGAGTCTGTTCATCAATAAGTCACGCAGCTGCGCATGTTGCCGTCTTTATCTATCATCTTTCCTATCGATGGCCACACTGGTGATTGCACCAGACTCGTGACACTGGCTCTTCCACTTCAACTTCAACTGTTTCCACATACCTCACGGTCCTGAAGCCGCTCATACGCGCCTGCTCTTCAACCTGCCAGCGGTTGTAAAAGAGTGTGTTACGCAGCGCGACGAGCACGTGGCCACGCGTCGCATGTACGAACGGCCGCGCTGAATAGAAGAAGCCGCGCAGCAGCAGCTGGTTCTTTGCGACGTCGGCTTCTGTTGCACCACCGAGATGCGGAAAGTTGAACACAACCGACTGGAACGTATTATCTGTAGAACTGTGTAGCCACGTTTCATGCTCGAGCGCCGTCGCGTCGACGCCAAAGTGCACTTGCGCCTGCCGATAGATACGGGTCAGGTGTGTAAGACGGCAGCACTGTATACTGAATGGTATACAGAGAGAAAGAGACGCACTCCTGCAGCTTCGAGAGCGTCGGCGTTCAGCAGTGCGTTCGCGTACTTCTCCTTGACCTCGCGCTTCGAGTCGTAGCACGTCGCAACGATGTTGCGGCCGCCCTGTGCATGAGTGTATGAGTGTGTTAGTGTGAGAGAGATAGCAGTGGACATATGTACAGCGGCATGTACGTCATGCAATGGAGTCACGAACGCGGTCTGTACCAGAAAGACTGCGAGTGCGAGCGAGAACGACAGGTCGCCGTCGCCGACGACGAGGATGCGCTGTCGGTCGCTGAATGGACCGAGGTGCTTTGGGTTCGGATTCGACGACGTTGCGAGCGCAAAGAGCGCGTTCGTCTGCGCTTTGGCAGCACGCACTTGTTCGCTCGCGCGCGTGCTGTCGGCCGACACTTTCTTCTGTTGCGTCCGAGCAGCGAGACGACGACGTGGTTGTTCCAGTGAGTGAATGGAATAGAGCAATGCATGTGCATATATTCGAACTCATAAGCACGCACACACACCTTGTCGTGGCGCTTGCGCTTCGTGCGTCCACCGCCGAGGTTGCCGCCTTTGTCCTGCCCCATGCCTGTCAATTTGAGTGAAATTGTGATTGTGTGGCATTTGAGCCAAACGACTGGTTTGCCAATAGCAACAACAGAGTCCATTTACAGCATAATTTGTATTGACAAATATAGACATCATAAACAACAGTGCAATGCATATCAAACTCTCAATGGCTTCACGTCTCTACATGTGCTACAGCGCGCTGCTCCGCATGCGTACAGTCTCGAGCGATGGCGCGACGTTCTGCGCTACACTTGCGCGCAAAGCACTCAGTGTTCCGGCCTCGGCAATGTCGAGTAGCACGCGGTACGTGATGTACATCGGGTCGCGCTTTGTAATACCATACTTCGCAAACTCGCGCTGTTGCCAGTCGTCGACTGGCGTATGCGGCGCAACGATCGCACTGCGCATCATGTCCATTGCTGTGTCTATCGGGAACCACTGCACGCGATGGATCTCGGGCGACACGCGCATGCGCTCAACATCACTCGTCATGCGCCAGAACGCGCCAGTTGCGAGATGATTCGTCTCAAATGCCTCGCGCTTTGCTTGCAATGCAGCGTTGACATGCTCAAGTGTCTCGTCACTCATCCACGCAGCGTTCTCGGTCTCGAATGCAACAAAGTTGAACATGCGGTAGCGTCGCTGCTGGATCGCTTTCGTGAGCTTCTCGCCTAGAAAGTGCGTGTGTGCAAGACCTGCAGCTGTTGGGAGTCCGAGGAACTCTTCCTGTAGTTCGCGCAATGCTGTCGCTTCGAGCGTTGCGTCACAGTCGTCGACGACGCCGCCTGGGAACTTCCACTCGCCTGGGTACCGCATCACGCGCGTCTGCGTCTCGGTCGAGCGCAGCCAGTTCTTCACCTCGCTCTGACCGAGCATGACCTCCCACGTCTTGTCGTCGTCGGCATTATTGCCGCCATGGCGCGGCCGTAGCCGCAGACACACGAGTGTCGCAGCATTCAAAACTGTGATGCTTTCATCGTCTCCCATCGTGCAGCAACGCGACGTTGTCGTCGTGCGCTGCCACCACCGCACGAAGAGCGCTGCAATGGTTGTTCGTGTGAAGTGCCTTGACTTGTTGAATTTGGCGGCCAAGTCAATATTTTGCTGACATATCAACCTGTGTTAAATCGATATAAAAGTGGGAAAATATACTACCTCCGTTTAAAAATAGTTGTCGTATACGACTGTTAACTATTGTTTCCAAAAAGTAGTCCGATTTTACTATATATTACAATAATCAAGTTATGAGCAACATCAAGCAACATCACCTCACTGGCGCGCCTTTGAGGTCCAGTAGCACCGCGCTTGTTGCGCGAGCGACAGTGCAACAAACGCTGCAACACCATCAAGCTGTGTGCCTGTTGTTGCTGCTGTTGCTGTTGCTGTTGCTGTTGCTATTGCTATTGGTGTTACTGCTGCTACTGTTGTTGTTGTTGCTGTTGCTGTTACTTAGGTGGGGATTGCTGTTATTATCTTTATAGTGATACAGCGCTTGGTCTGCTGTCCACGCAGTTAATATACCCCAACGGAAACACTTTGTGTGTTATGGTGGCTGCTCGCTTTGTAGGCCGCTGAAGTGACATAGTGGCAATGTTTTATCGTTCGCCGAGTATGCTAATATGCATTTGATCACCTTTGCAGTAGACTTATACAGTTTAAGTTCTTGACGGCACAGTAAGTAAATGCAGTAGGCAGTCAATCAGCATCGAGCAATGCACAATGGACAACTGTCATAATCTACAACAAATCATCAATTTTTATACATCAGGGACTCCAGACGGCATCATCTGCTTGCGTTTGATCCAAATGAAGGACACTGATACAACCTCATTATTTTTACCCTGTCCTGTCTTTTGTCTTTTTAGGCAATAACAAACGATCAGCGGCTTAAAGCTGATGTCATGTACTGTGATCTAGCTTACGGGACGACGGACTAATTCGGCCCGCCGATATATAGCACATTTTTAGCCATTTCAAGCACATGTTGACAGTGGCGAGCACTGATGTTGTGCGTGCCTTTAAGATTGGCGAAATCCGGTGGTAGCTTGTACCAGATTTATACTCATTTATTAGGCTGCTGCCATCACTCATGCACTATATATGAGCTTGATAGACTACGTCGCGTTTGAACGGTGCGCCACAATTAGCAACTGTAGTAACAGCAGGTGTGCCAAAATTAGCAACTGAATCATATGATTCATTTACACATTGCGGAGTCTTAATGCTGCTGCCTGTCGTACTCCAGCTGAGCGTGCTGAATTCCACGCGCCAACCGTAACTCCGCTGCACTGTTCTTTGCATGCGTAGTTGGTGTTGTCCTTGTCTAAAAGTGTCACACGAGTCGTGTTATTGTATGCGTAGCAACATTGTCATGGAAATCAGGCGGCCATGTAACTCGCCATAGGCGGCGTGTGTTGTTTGTTCGTGGACACGCAGTATAATCGTGACGATTGCTAAACTACACCCTCTCAGTTACGCTAAAATTGCATTGTCGTTTCTCGCTTTACACGGCATATTTTCAGCTTTGCAAAGAATAATGTTCAACTTACTTCCATGCCGTCACAGCAACACATTTCGACGAGAAGTCAGACGTGTAGGTTTATATGCAAATATCATCGACAACGCTTGATTATACTGCAATGTTTATGCTGATCGCGTAAAATCGTCCATATAGCACGCTCCAACAGAAGCAGCCACTGCTACTTGTTGCCCACTGCATCACAAACAACTGCATGCGATTAGAGATATGATTGTTTGCCCTGTATTCGTTCGTGGCTGTGGATTGTTGACGAAACCGTTGTCTATTTTTGCTGAGGTATAGGGATTTTAACACCTCTCCTGCCTGCAGTTCGTTCACATGAAATGAGAAAACTGTGTGGTGATGTCCAGGCTAAATATATTACTTAGATACAGATGGCACTGATACATCCAAATTGTTTTTGGCTGTGCGTTTCGATCTGCTCATTTCGACTGTGGTTCTTATGTGATTACTTTACGTTATTTCGCGATTTATGGTGGTGTATCGGATTGTTTGGGCTTTCTTGACAATTTTTTGCGTTTTAGTCTGCGAATGATATAAAATGACATTTATAAATCCGACATTGCATTCAAATATAGTTAGCAATTTATTGTTCCACTATTTTAGTGCTGCAATTTTATATGTTTAAACCAGTACATACCCAAATTAAATACAGAAAATAATACGAATCCCAAAACAACGAGCCTACAAAACCAAACGTCAATCATTGCATTTTGGATCACTCGACGATCTTCTAGTACTCTTGATTTGGCTATCAGGCGA
>JAASFP010000438.1:0-21802 GCA_023333825.1 Globisporangium radiosum
GCGACTGCGACGCTGCCGCACTGCAAGACAGCATCAGGACGGACAAAACGCACGACGTTACCACCAGACAACATGCTCGTCGTCGGGACGAAAGTCAGTGCAGGGCGTGCAAGAGCGCAGCGATCGGTAACAGCGACGCAAATGTCTGGACTACACGCTCAGCGTCGCCACGCAGCGCAGTAACATTGCCAGTCAACTGTCTCTTTTCGGTGACCATGTGATAGGCGACGCTCGTACGTGACGCAGTCGCTCCGTAGATCGCAATGGCGACCATGGTAATCAAGACATCCGAAAGCAGGTGTCGAGCGCTTTCGATGCATTGACTCGTAAGTCAGGCAGTCGATTGCTCTCTCGGAGCCTCAAGACGTGGCATCAGCGTGTGTGCAGACGCACTACCTGAGTGACTGACCTACTCGGTCGCGATAGACTCGAAAGGCTACAGCGCAGTGTCTCGGAAAGCTTCGAGGTAATGCGACGTCGATGTCGCGACGAACAATTTGAGGCGGCGCCATCGGTCCATCTCTGCTGCGTTGCTGTTGTCGACACATCCGTTCGCTCGTGCTGGCAGCGCAGACGCCACGTGCGGATGAAAATCGCAGAGCATGTCGACCGCTGCAGCTGCGGCCTCGAGTCGCCTAGCTTCGATGCTACACAGATATGCACGCACAGGATACGAGCGTGTGTAAGTGCACACACACGGACACACTAACAGGCATAGACCGACTCGCCAGTATCACGATCGCCAAGGGAACATGTAGCGATACAAGGCAAACACACGCACGTACAGGAGTCCAACGACGCGATCGATGCTGCCAGTCGCAGCGAGAAACTCGAGGAAACTCGGCTCGAACGGCGTGCCGAGCAGCTGCGTGTGACCGTCGCGCTTCGCGGCTTCTGCAAACGCCGCGTGCACGAGTCGGAGCTGGGAGCTCGTGCTGCTGTCATCATCGTCGCCGTCATCGTCACCGTCGCCATTGAGCACGCACGCAGTCGCAAGCAACTCGCGCAGCACGGCCATGTACGCGCCGGCCTGGATGATGCGCAGCAGCGCTTCGCCGCGTGCAAGTGGCTTGGGAATGAGCATCGCGCAGCGCACAGCAACACCAAAGAGGTCGACGCTCGCGAGCGCATGTTCGCGCGCAGCATCGCTCGTTGCAACAGTGGTGTCGGCGAGGTCGCGCAGCCGCACGACGATCGCAGAAACGTCGAGTTCGTCGAGAAACGGACACGTCTGCAGTAGCGCGACCATGCGCTCGAGCTCAGCGCGCACGCGAAGCACAGGGAACCCGCGGAACAACGAGGGCTCGCAGACTGTGTCCTGCACTACACTCGAGTGCCCGACTGCCGATTCAGTCAAGTCGTTGGTGCGCATTGCAACGTCGAGACTCAGCAGCGCGATCGCGTCTGCGTTGTCGCTGCCATCGCTAGTGTTGTCGTCGCGGCCATCCTGAAGCGTACGCAGTGGCTGCAGCAGCACATACTCCCAGACAGCGGCGCCGTGCTCGAGTGCGCGCACAAACGGTCGCGCGCTCAGTTGTGGCAGCACGCGCGAGAGTGAGCGCACCATGTGCGCAGCACGCATGTTGGCGAGCAGCGCGTCCCATAGATCGAGTGCGTCGACGTGAAAGTCGAGCAGCACGCGACTCGCGCTACGCAGCAGCCAGCGCTCGTGTCGGTGCGCATACTGCCGCAGTAGACTGCGCGCGAGCGCCTCCTTGTTGTCGCTGAGCACGGCTGCAAAGTCAAACGGCGCGCGATGCTCCTCGAGCGCGACCATGTGCGCAACGTGGCGCGTAAAGTGCAGCAGCTCCTGGATCAACGTAGCGTCCGAGTCGTCACTCGCGCCAGTCTGCAATGCGCTCGCTACAAGTGCTGGCGCCGACTGCGCAAGTCGCAACACGACGCGCAGTGCGCGCAGCTTGGCACGGAACGTCACGCCTGCGCGCGGCTTGGCGTCACGCGCAAAGCGCACGAGGTACTCGAGCAGCTCGGCGCCGCGCTCGGCACTGCTCGCGACGCACCGCGCGGCGAGGAGCACGAGCTGCTGCACGTACGCGTCGTCCTTGCTCGCCATCATCTCGTCTGCGAGTGGCTCGAAGATGCACTCGTGGTCACCATCGTCGTCGTTGATGTTGTTGTGGACGGATGTGCGGTTGCTTGATGCGACATAGCGCAGCAGCACCGCGTCCTGGACCAGCCACTCGGTGATCAAGTCGCGGCGAACCGTGTGTGCACACACGTGCGCGAGCGCTGCAATGCGCTCGACAACGTCGTGAAGTGCGTCGCTACCGCCGCTGCGCTCGGCCGCTGCGAGCGCGTACCGTCGATACAGCTCGCGCAGCAACTCGGTCGGTCGCGCCACGAGCTCCAGGAGCTCGCGCAGCGACGAGTCGTCGGCACTTGCACGCGTCGCCGAGTCGTCAAGAGCGCTGCGCGCGTCTACGAGGATCTGCTCGACCGTCACGCGCAGCACTTTGCGCTCGAGCCGCGCGAGCGCTTCGACGCCGGTGAACGTCTGTTTTGTGGTCGTTGGATCGCTTTTGACACTCGCATCAACACTACCAGCGCGTGCGGATGCGAGCGCAAACTCGAGCGCTCGGAGCTTGTCGGCGCTGCTTGAGAAGTTCTCGGCAAGCCACTCGCCCGCAATCACACGGTTCTCCGTACCGCGCAGCTGCGAAAGCACGGTATCAAAGACGTCGAACGATAGCAGCGGCGACGACAGTGTTGCTGGCTCGTCATTGCTCGGATTAGCGCTGCCACTGTTGCTGCCACGGCTTGCAGTTGCCACTGACTGCTGCACCATGCGCTTGAGCAGCAGCAGTAGCAACTCGTCGGTCTCGAGTTGCAGCGGCCCTGTGAGCTCGACAAGCGTCTCAAAGTTCTCCTTGCGCAACACGTGCGCGAGCACGTCGCGTGGCTTGGCGATCAGGTCATGAAACGACACGGCAGCAATGTGCCGGTCAGCGTCCGCACTCGCTGCAGCTACACGCGCTTCGACAGCAGCGTGAGCACGCAAGATGTGGAGCACGTCGACGCGGCGCTCGACTTCGTCGCGGTCTGGGTACGTCGTGTGCTCGAGTAGGAGACGAAAGACAAAGAGGAGACGATCGTAGTCGCTCCCGTCGATCTTTGCGAGGCTCTTGAGCAGCAGCGACACGAGATGCGGCTCGTGAATGTCGTCAAGCACACCGACGATCTTGTCTTGGTACGCGAGCTCTGCAGTCACAGCGCTCGTCAAAGACGCTGACACTGACGCTGATGCAGCCGATGGCAGCAGCAACGCTTCGACAAACGCGAGCGCGGGGAAGCTGTCGTCGATTTGGTAATGGCGCGTAAACTCGCGTACAGTGTCGAGGTCCATGTGGCTCTTCGCGAGCAGCTCCGGCACGAGCCGTCGGATCGCAGCGACATCGCGCCGGTCGCTCTGGAACGCGCGGTGGTCACACTCGATGCCGAGGAGTGTGAGGTAGTGCCACCATCGCGCATTGCCCTCGAGCTCGACGCACTGATGCAAGAATGCGATCTGCTGCCACGCGCGCGCAGCGTCAGCACCGACGAGTGCGAGCTGCTGGAAGCGAGCAAAGTCCTTCGCGACGTTCTCGCGCGCGATCTGGCGCTTGAATGCTGCAAACGCGTCCTTCTGCTCGAGCGTGAGCATGAGGCTGCAGCACAAGGTGACATCGACATAGTTGGGATAGAGTGAGTACGAGTGCACTGTAGGTCAGCAACAGGAACAGTCACACAGGCAAGAAGCACTGTACCCAAGCGCCAGGAAGCTGTCGATTGCCTGAGACTGGAACACGGTCGCGAGCAGCCGCGCGGTTTGCGACTGTACGACATCAGCAGCATCGTCCGGCAGCGCGCGCATCGACAGCAGCACTTCGAGACTCAGTGCGTCGGCATTGTGCTCAACGAGGAACGCAACGAATCGCTTCGACGCAATCGCGTCGTCAGTCGACGCAGCACTGTCGCTTACGAGGCTCTTGTGCTCGGCGATCGCAAAGCGCGTGGCGTGGCGCATCGCATCCGAGAGCGGCAGCACGCAGATGTCGCCGCGGAACCAGCGCGGGTAGAGCCGCCAGACCGCTGCTGACTGCGTAGTGTCACTGCTATTGCTGCTGTCGCGCGCCACGAGTTCTTCGAGTTGCGTGCGTTGTAGCACGTCATGCAACAGCACAGCGCTCCGGAGCAGCACGAACGTCTCTTCGAACGACTCGGCATCGCATACGCAGATCGCGTACCGAAGCAATTCGAGCGAGTATCTTGGTGCAAGCATGCGTGCGCGCTGTGACGGCGTCTGCGAGCGCTCGAGTGTCAGTGCGACGTGGTACACGTCGTCAACGTGCGTCGCCGTGTGCCACGAAATGGACATCGAGATGCGCTTGAGCGTCTCGGCAGACTCGCGCATCGACGCAACGCGCTCGCTCGTTTGACTCGCACACGACACATTCTGCTGCTGCGCGGGCTGTCGGCGCGCAAACAAGTCACGTGCGAACCGGACAGCGTGGAGCACGCACCCGCGCTGGGCCGCAAGCTCTGCTACCATCGATCGGTACCGACTCGGTGTGACTCCGATGCTCGACGCGAAGCGACTGAGCCGCACAGCGTACTGCGCGCGCTGCTCACTCTGCTGTCTCTCGACATCCATCTCGTGAGCGCTCACAGTCGAGTCTGCGTCGTCGTCGTTGACACGCAACCTCTTTGCTGGCCGCATTGACGCCACGTAGCTGTTTGTGGACGCACGCGCAGCACGTTTCTTGCCTTTGCCACTGACAAACGGTTGCAGTGTGCGTGCGTTACCATCGACTGTGCTCTCTGCTGCGAGCGCGTCGCTGCCAAATAGCATCTCTGGCAACATGCGCGCTTTCACTGCCGCTTCGATACGCTGCGGGTCGCGCAGCGTCGCGATGGACAGCAGCACGTTGTGCTCCGACTCGATGCGCGCGAGCCGTTGCAAGTCACTCAGTAGCGCGTCGCGTAGTGCAAAGTCTGCGCTTGCGATGTACGCAAGCGTGCTCGCGTCGCGGGTCGACGTTGCGTACGCATGCAACGCATGCAACTCGGGCAGAAAGATCGAGACGAGCGCGATCGTCGTCTGAAGCAGGAACGAGGGCGTGCGTCCACCAACGGAATTGTCGATATCGTTGTTGTTGCTGGCATCGTCGCGATCGTCGCCATCAAGAGCGCTCGAGCTGCGACCCGCGCGTTGCTGCGTCTCTTCGACCTCGAGCAGCATGAGCGCAAAAGCCACGACTTCCTCCACCACAGATACGAGTAACATCGTGTGCGTCGCAGCGTCCTTGCGCGCCTTCACGTGGTTCAGCGCCTCTAGCGCCTTTGCTGCGCGCGCCGTTGCTTCGCTGCTCGGACCACTCGATGCCTCTGTGTGTGCGCTGTCGCTTTCGTCTCCACTCGGCGGCAGTGCCAGCAGGTTCTCGATGAATTGCACAGCTGCGCGCTCGCAGCGCAAGTGGCTGTACGCATCCACGAGCCGCATTGCGTCGTCAAGTGCAGTCGCACGGCTGCACTGTGCGAGGATGTGCGCGAGCAGCCGCGACGCATTGCGCGCGTCAGCGACGTTGAACTGTTGCACGCCGTATGCTGCGAGCATGTCCTGGATCTCCATGAGTCGCACGTGCTCCTGCAGCTCCTCTTGCCGTGTCGAGTCCCACGTCTGCGCGCTGCGCTGCGCAAACGTCTTGAGCTCAGGCGAGTACGGCGGCAGCACGGATCGCAGCAATGTGAGTGCAGCGTCCGCGCGAGTCTCGACGTTTGTAATCGCGTACAACACGGCAAGCGCACGCGCTTCTTCCTGCGCCTTGGGCGTGCGGATGCACTCGGCAAGCTCTGCGACGTAGTCGCGCAGCACCGGGTCGGCTGCGACGCCACGTGAGCGCAGGTACGGCAACACGTGACGTGTCATGTCGGTGTGCAGCTGCTCGGGTGACAGCGCGCGATCGAGCATGCTCATCGCGATCGTCGCTGGCGTCTCGTCCGCGAAGAGCTGCAGCGAGATCTTGAACTCGTGTGCGTCTGCGAGGTGCTGGATGTGGCGCAGTCGCATCTCGAGTTGTTCCAGACGTTCGATGGAATCGTCGAGCGTCGATGTCGCTGTCGGTGATGACGATGTCGCTGCTGCAGACTTGTCAATGCGTGCGAGTGCAAGCATTCGGAACTCAAAGTACGAGCTCGGGGCGCTTGGCAACTTGAGCAGCGTCGTCAGCCGAATCGCTGCTGCAATGTCGCCCTTCTCCGCCGCACACTGCGCTCGTCCGAGCAGCCAGCGCGCAAGCTCATTGACAAGCGTTGCTGCGTCACTGTTATTGCTGCCACTGCTGCTGCTATCGCTGTCGCTCGACACGTCGGCGAGCGCGAGGATCGCGGGGACGACTTCCTGCTGGAGCCACTTTTCATACGCAGCGATGGGCATCGACGACGGCAGCGCGTGGAGCAGTCGAGGGATGCTGCAAACGAGGCGAGCGTCCCTGTGGCGACTCCACACCACAGCGACGCTCTGCATCGCGCCGCGCTTGATGTTCGCTTCGAGCAAGCTCTCGATGTCGGCGTTGTTGAACGTTGTCCACTTGTCGCGAAGCGCGGCGACAGTGCGCGTACCACTACTGCCTGCGTCGGATGGCTGCAGCAGCTGGAATGTCGTCCACTTGTACGACAGGGCACTGATGCGCCCGCACCACGCCATCAGCTCGCGCGGCACAGCGACCGATGATGCAGCTGCGCTGTGCGCTCGCAGACGGCGCGCGAGCTGCAGCAAATGCGTGATTACTGCGCGCGTCTCGTCACCATCGTCACCGATCGCGCTGCAGCATAACTCGAGTCGGTCGATGAATGCGACGACGGCGGCTGACGTTCGAAAGTCTGACACGTGGGCGTCCAACAGCGACGCAGCGAGCGCGACGACGTCATTCTGGGCACTCTGCTCGCTTGATGACGATGACGACAAGCTCGAGTGCGATCGAGCTCTCAGACGCGCGTCGGCAGACAAAGCGTCAAGCGTCCACTCCCACACAGACATCTTCTGTTTGGTGCGCATTGATGTCATGAACGCTGTCGAGTCCGCGTCGACGCCGTCTGATGCTGAGATAGAAATGCTTGCGGTCGCCACGTCCATGGCTGACCGCTCGAGACGCGAGCTCCAAACCGATTCGGTAGTCCACCTCTGCGGCGCCAGCGACTGCGCGACTCGCACGACTTCGACAGTCTGCGACTGCTCGCTTGCGTCGTGTGTCGTCCACCAGCTGATGACGACGTGGCACTCAGTCGCTGCAGTTGCCGGTGACGCTGGGCTCGGCGTCCCATTCACGTTGCGCAAGACTGCAAAGCTCGAGATGGCATTATCCCGTGGGAACTGCATCAGGAGCGCCATGTCGTGCCAGTCCCACCTGCGCAGAGTCACCATTGTGTCAGACACTTGGTGTCTAGTGATGATCCATCAGACTCTGGCAGCGACGCATCACAAGCATACCAGTTCTAGACGCACCATGAGAGCGTGCCACTCCGCGTCAGCACAACGAGGTGACTCTGAGGACTCGCGAACGCCATGGCTTGGACGCCAGACGACGCGAGCAGCGCGCCGCTGAACGACGATAACAGCTGTGTGCATGAGAGCGACGACGAGCAAGTGAGAATGGCATGAGTTCACATACACACATCGTCAGAGACGTCAGTTGTCCATCGCTCATGCCATGTACAACGCTGATGACAAGCGTGTGGGCCTATCGTCTCACCTCGACTTGCTGGGAACTGTTACCAGCATCGCTGCGACCGCTGCTCGCCTTCCACGCAGCGAGTGACTCGCTGTGGTTTGCGACAACAAAGCTGAACGACGACTGGAAC
The DNA here is from genome assembly GCA_023333825.1 of Globisporangium radiosum. Classification (NCBI taxonomy): domain Eukaryota; phylum Oomycota; class Peronosporomycetes; order Pythiales; family Pythiaceae; genus Globisporangium; species Globisporangium radiosum. Next base: position 7,858 of record JAASFP010000438.1, read on the forward strand.
CGCCGAGCCTGTATTGCAGCGCGTCATCCCATCTACGTCAGCACAGTTTCATCTGCAGTGACCAGCGTCTCAACGCACATCAGCAGCGCCACGTACCAGCAGGACCGACTGTTGGTCCGTGCGCAGCGGTCCAATGGTCGTCTGCTGCACGCGGATGCTCTGCATGATGGTCTGCAGCGCGCTGCTTTGCGATTGTTGCTGCAGCACGCGCTCGATCGCAGCGAGATCGAGGTCGCCAAGTCGCAGCGCCACACCACTCGCAGTGACGACGACGAGATCCTGCGGCGTCGACTGCGAGACGCGACTGTTTGCTGTCGCGAACCGCAGCGACACGATCCTGTCGACAGCGACTACGCGTCAGCATCCTGCAAGCCACACGGCATTGTATACAACACGGAAGAACGCGCATTCCGCACCGATCATGTCCGCCTGTCGCAACGACAGGGTATGCAAACAGCATCTCGCCGCTGGTCTTGCGCAGCTGCAGCGTGCCAGCGACGTCGGCGATTGCGACAAAGCTGCCGCAGCGGCTGAGCGCAATGCACGCAACAGCATTGTCGGCTGCGATCGCGACACTTTGCGAGCTTGTAGTTGCCAGTCGTGACGGCGGCGGTTGTGATGCACTGTCGCTTGTCTCGAGCGCGTGCGGCGTTGGCTGGCGCTCGAGAATGCGCACGCACTGCGGACTCTCGAGCACTGCGGCTGCACCAGCGCGCCATTCGATCCAGCCATGCGATTGCGTGGAAGTTGCTGCAACAGCAGCAGCAACGTCTGCTTGCGCGGTATCGAGCGGCAGGTTGAAGACGACACTCGACGTAAAGTGCAACTCGCGCATGTCAACCTGTTTTGTCAAGTGAGCGTTGAGCATTTAGACCGCAATGGCGACGCACGTCAGCTGTACGTATGCGCTCACAAACAGTCGTATTGTTGTGTCATGCGTGCGTGCAATGGTGCACCTGCCGATGGCGCTCAATCGCGAGAAAGGATGGTGACATCGGCGAAGTTGCCGTCGCAATCGATGTATCCGCCGCCATTTTTGCATTCCTTGCAACTTGCTGAATGTACGGTTTGTAGTATCCGGAATATGATCGAATACTAAGTCGAAACTTGCTATATAGACATATGTATTTTATCTGCAGTTATAGTATTTGTGGTTTTTGAGATATCAATCAGACCAAATTGATAACGCAAGACTTGATTTCACGGTGAGGCATCCGTAAGTACGGTTAAGTATTTAACCAAAACATAGGCTGCAGTATAGCAACGTTCTCGGTCATACTCGGCATGCGCGGTTGCAACGACAAAAACGCCGATGTCAAGCAGAATCTCCTCCGGTGTAAGGATGTGACGAATACGGGTCCTTGCGTTCCAAACGCCAGACGCACAGCACACGCCTATCTAGCAGCTGCGTGGTGTGATAACAATGCTTCAGCGTGTAATTTCGAGCAGTTGTCACGACACAAATGTCTACTAGTATCAATTGACCCTATACCAAAAGGTCAGCTATACTAATAAACCAAACTACGTTATGACGCACAGAAACGTCGGCAATCATCCTGATTTGATTGGATTCGCTCAATTTACGACAAGCATACTAATAGGAGCTTTCCATGCGTATTTAAAACGCCGTCTCTCGAGTCAGTTTTGACACCACTTGTATGGGCGTATATACCTCGTAGTTTGTGCCCGCGATGGTTCCGTTTCATGATCCTTAAGACGACGTAGCCGTTGTTGACGGTTTCTTTACGGTCATTTAGCGATGCAGGGGAACCAGAAAAGGTGAGGAACAACACGATTAATGTTTATATGCCTGCGTCCCGTCTGCGTGTATTCTAACTTGTAGTGGGCGGGACCAGCGTTCGATATGTCGTTATATTAAAAAATTCGATCGGGACATTGAGAGATCACTGCGGATGCAATTTGTCTCAAAGCCATTTGATACCAGAGACCCGTACAAAATTAGGAACGATACAGCACTGTCTAATAGCTTGCTGTCACACAAAACGTCGTGATATCAAAATTTAAACGGGTCGTTGAGTGAACCGCTGAGTATGCGATTTCCATAACGGCTTGATAGTCTAAGCTGGGGTCTAGAAGTAGAGAGGGTCAATCACCCCAAATTCGACGAGAGGGTGAACGATTGGTGGTGGTGTCTCGAATACAGTTATGGTCGGTCATCTACGAGGCCGTCTTTTGGCAGCCCCATCGTCTCCTATATTTTTGTAATATCTACCGTCGAGGTGGTTCTCATTAACAGTCTGAATATAAATGATGTCCAGCAAATCACAACTGCGTGCGCGAATGTCGACATTTATTTAAGATGGAACTCCTTCTGCCCATTAAGGTAATAATTAAAACCCGCGCAACGGCGTAAGCCCGTTACCATGCCTGGTTAGATGTGTGCGTCCCACACCGTGAGCAAGCGCAAACTACGTCACTGTCCACCGTCGCTGGAGCCAAAATTGAGACTTCGACGTCGGTGATTGCGCGGTGAATGGCATGGTTGAAGTGATACGCAGATAATTTGCAAATAATTTGTCGTAAATGAACGCTTCAGGTGCTGAACAGTGCCGTTTGTAACGGGTTTCTGTTGTTCGTCACACTCACAGGGGTTTGAGGAAGAGATTGGTGATGCCGCGATAGCGTGGCTTGTAGGCAGCTGAAATAGAAGAGCTGGAAAGCGTGAACCGGTTATATTGCCTGCTCAGCTGTGCGTGTCTAAAACCTCGAGAAAGCGCAATATACATCACTGTAAACAGTCAATGGAGACAATATCCGGCGAACAGGAGTTTGCCGTCGATGATTTTGCGGTGTGTGACATGGTTAAACTGATGCAGATAGTTTGCAAAAAGTATATATAATACGCGTGTTGTAACCGAGTGACCCCGAGCTACGCAGCACAAGCAGAGAGGAAGTGTGAAGAGCACCTTCCGCAAGGAACAACAGAAAACTTGGACACTTGTGCTCCAATAGCTGAACAGTTTGATTGATATGGAAAGCGACCACGGTAACGGGCGCCGCTGACTAGATCTAAGTATTTGAATACTAGAGCTAAGTCTAACTAATTGTTTGATTCCTGAGAGCTCAATGCGCTACTGTGTGCGAACCGCCTATAATGCCGGCATTAATAAAGAAACTAAACTTAAACTAGACTGTTAATGTCTCGCAATTAATTGCAAGCTAGGTTATATAATAGCTCTAGCGTGTGACCCCGTTACACGTATTTTATTGAGTTTTACTGTATCATGACGTTGGTATAGTTGGGGCAATTGCATACGAAATATTATTGAGTAATGGTGAATTGCATACGAAATATTATTGAGTAATGGTGTATGCTATTGGCTCGATACCTCAGGGTTTTTGCGACGCGCCGTAAAATACATGCGCCTTCTGTATGACGTGAATTCGGAACGTTCGTAAATGAAAGCTTCATGCGCTGTATCGTAATTGTCACATATCAAAAATATTTACACAGCTTTTATTCTAAGTATGCAGATGGGTGGTTTTCGATTGGTGATGGTGGATCGAATACAGATGTGGACGGCCATCCACAAGGCCGTCGCTCGGCGGCGTCGAGATTGTTTCTCATCACACACGGCACGTATAAAAAGGGGGTCGTGGTGCCGCGTGTAAGGGTGGTTGGCAGGTATATGATTATAAAAGTACTGGGAATGCTCTTATTACGTAGTATACTACTTAAAAATATTTCAAATATATTCCTGGTAAATACCACTCGTTAATAGGCTAATATCTAGCACTCATTAAAGATGGAATTACCTATAAAATGTAAAACAGAAACCTATACAATGGCGTAAGCCCGTTGCAATGCTTGCTGAGCAATGTGCGTCCCACACCGAGAGCGAACGCAATCCGATAGGTAGGCGTCAGTGACAATGTGGTAAGGTGGAGGTGCATAGAAATATGTGAGATGAAGAATAGTGACAAAGTTTAAAGTGGAGTGCGAAGAATTAGTATTTGAATATATGGTATATTACCTTCTACTGATATTTTTAGAATTGCAGATAACACAACGCGCAAATAAATCCCTGCTGGCGGAAATGCGCTGCAGTTGCCCAACGATACTCCTACGGCAGTGAACCAAAAGAACTGTATTTGAAAAGGTTCGTTGCGCATTTCGTGCGCCATATATGTGATCGCTTGTTGGAGTAGTGTCAGTGAAAAATGATATGTGAGCACGTGCAGTTGTGATATCGCAAGTACGCCACGTCTTGTGTTGCGACGACAGTGTTGAAACCGCACAATATCTACAAGTCTCATCTTTTAGGGGTTGTGAATCGACTCGGCGATGTGACTCGGACAGAGTTTTTCCCAAAGAGACGTTCTCATACACATAGGTATTTTCTTTATTACACCTCATTCTGACGTTTGAATACTTCCTCTGTCCCATAAAGAAATGTGCATATTGGTTTATTGTGGTACACATATTTGAAATAATTTTTTGCCATTGGCTCCATTAGCTGTCGCGATTTATAATTTGGATGGCACTAATTCGTCGCCGAAAGGAAACAACTCGCAGTGACTTGAGCAAAAGTGCACACACCCACTGATCGACATGCCGCGAACGCCAGGACAAGCCAATCTCAACGAGATCGACCGCGCACGTCTGCTGACGTTTCCCGCGGCTAGAACAAGCGAGTGCGGTGAGCTGAAACACGGCGCAGTGACAGCCGCTGCAACAACGTACGATTGCCATCGAAACACAGTGCGCGCTGTGTGGCCAGCGCACTGGAAGGGTGATGACACGATCACTGTGAAGCCTGTTCGCGGGCGTCCGCCGAAGTACTCGAGCGACGACGTTATGAAGCGAGTGGAATAGGTGCCTGTGCGACAGCGTACGACAGTGCGATCGACAGCTGCAGCGGTAGCAATCCCGAAATCGACGCTGCAGCGACACATTGGCAAGGGTAGCGCGCTCCGGCGGACGACAGTGCATGTGAAGCCTACGCTCAAACCTAGTCAGAAGCTCGCTCGTCTGCGCTTTGCGCTTTCTTTTGTAGAGTGTCCACTCGGTAAGGGTTCGCAGCTGCCGCGCGTGTATGCTTGCTTCTAACGATGTGATGCTTTTTTGCGCGAGGCAGGGCTGCGATCGCGGTACTTTCACGACATGTCTGATGCAGTGCACGTCGATGAAAAGTGGTTCTTCGTACACAAGGTCTCCTCATCGTTCATCCTCTCGCGCGATGAGCAGCCACCACATCTGTCGTGTACGAGCAAGCGCTTCATCACAAAGGTGATGTACTTGGCGGTCGTGGCTCGCCCGCGCTACGCTACACGCGAAAGCACGGCGTCGACGGAAAAATCGGCATTTTTCCTATCGTACAGCAGCGCGTCGCGCAGCGGACGACGCAGAACCAGACGAGAGGCGAGATCAACACGGTGTCGCTCAGTGTCGACAAGGACGTGTACGCGAGCCTGCTTAGGACCGGAGTCATCCCAGCGATCAAGGCAAAGTGGCCAGTTACGCGCTTACCATGCGCGAGCACGTGCATGTGATTGTGTCTAAGGTGCAGTGTATTGTGTGTGCACAGGCACTCGCAGCAAGACAATATGGTTGCAGCAGGACAACGCGACTCCGCACTTGTTGGCTGAGCGCGTGGCGCTCGAGGCGAGCGTTGTTGGCTGGGATGTGCGTGTGAAGCAGCAGCTACCCATGTCACCGGACATGAATGTTCTCGGTCTAAGCTTCTTTCACGCCATCCAGACGTTGCAGCACCAGAAGCATGTACACTCGGTTCCGGAACTAGTGAAAGCTGTGCAGACTGCGTTTGCAGAGACGGAGGTCAGCACACTAGAGAAGTGCTTCCTCACATTGCAGGCTATCATGGAGCAAGCCATGCTTGCTGGCGGCAGCAACGATTACGCTCTACCGCGCGTTAAAGCGCCCATTTTCCAAATGGCGTTTTCCCTCAGCTTTAGTTTGCTCGGATGAGGCTTATTTGGCAGCAAAAAGCGCTTTAAATGCCGCGGATTTGTAATATATCGTAAGATTTATTCAGTAAATCTGACATCGTTTTTATGGTCTGATTTGATCGGCTGAAATCGGCTTTGCAAGCCTAATAAACCTTGGTCAATTCTAAAAATCGTTGCTCGAAAGGATGGCAGCTGATGCCCATCTTGGCAATAAAAAATAGAGCAAATCGCGAGCTTTGCAAACCTTACGTTTGATGAAATATCGCTTGTTTGCCGCCGTGATACGAAGATTTGAAAATTAACCATGAACAAATAGATAATAAAAGTTGGCGTTTGGCATGGATCGACGCTCAATTCGAAAGCAGCAAAATTACCCTTTGTGCTCCACGAATAGCTATTCACTCGAGTGAAACAACGACGAAAATCGCACATTTGCGTCGCGAGTTATCGCGCCAAAACCAAATTGCACATTTCTTCATGGGACAGAGGAAGTACTTGGAGCGATTACACACGAAATATTATTGAGACATTCATGCACCTTTGAATGTTATTGGTTCGCAACTTTAGGTTTTTTGCGACGCGCCGTAAATAACAGTTATAAAACCCATATTTTACATTTCAACAATTTTACGATACTAGACGCCAAAACGTTAGTGTTTGCCCATACGAACGTGGGCAAATGGTGAGTTTGTCTCTGAAACACACCATGAATTTTATTTATCCAACGTACTCCTTAAGTGGAAAAACGCATGCTATCTGAATTACACAACACGGGTCTAATTTAGTTATCCTCCTATAAAACATCGTTTCGCAATTCTAATTAAACCTATTGAGCGACGATGACAGTTGTCGTATGAGTATATATAGGCTTAATCGTATTGCTGCCCAGAGAACCACAGATAGTCTGCATAGCTATTCGAGTCCACGGATGAGATGCACTTATAAAGATGGAACACTCTTTACTAAATAAATATAGAAAGCTATGAATGGGGGTGAGGTGGCTCCATTGTCTACTCGGCTGTTTGCGTTCCACACTGCGAGTCAATATTTGAGGTCGTCGTCGGTGATTGAGCAGCAGGGTGGAGTTGACTGCGGTGCGACATTCATTGTGGCAAGGAGAATGAGAAGAAATGCTTGTAGAGTAGAATTTGTGAATTGGTGAGTTTGTGTGGCGATGTTGTAGTGCTGTGGTGATTATATGATGGGGAGTTGAAGTGTTGTGCGGAAGATATGTGAGCGATTGCACAATCTTCTTAGCTCGGGCATGTCGAGCTGTTTTGTTAACGATAGTCGCGTCGCGCTTGATCGCTCGACTATGCGAACGAAACGGAGTGCAATATAATCGCTTTGTTGCTGTAATTCTTTATTGTAAAGACGCTCAGCCGCGACATTCAACAAGCGGTTAGACAGTTATTTACGCTAAAACCTTTGTGTTTGCCCATACCAATGCGGGCGAACTGTGTCTTAAAACGCTCCTGTTTGACTCTTATTTATCCAACGTACTCCTTAATTGGAGAAACGCATGCAGTCTGAACAGGGGTCTAATTTAGCTAGAATTGTAGTGGTCGCATCAGTAATACACGCTCCTTCTGTATGTTTTTACTTCGAAAAAAGGTTTTGTTGCGATGCGCCGTAAATATTAGCTACGCCGTATAGCGTACTTTTTATCATTTTTCTTTTAATCACGCTGTTTTTATAGTATGCAATGCTGAACGCACGTTTTAGCAAAGTGCACTGAATTAGCTAATGGATATGTGTTGTGATGCGACACTTTTGTACAATCGGCATCGCCGAATGGTCGTATATATATATATATAACAATCTTGACATGAGCTAATTATCATATATCGTACTCCTCATACATCAAACAATATATTGAGATGCATGTTGATTATTTGCATTGCTGATTGTACGTTTAAACACATCAAAAGTTAATGATATGTGCTATTGTACATTAATGTAATATGTTGTCTTATTTTTGTGGTAATGATTGTAAATGCAGTTAATTTGAAGTTGAAAATTTTGTATACGCGAGTATTACCTGTATATACCGCATTATGACGTTTGAATACTTGGAGCCATTGCACACGAAATATTAATGTGTAATACACGCGCCCACTGTTTATTATGGTTCGCAACTTTTGGTTTTTGCAACGAGCCGTAAATGAAAGTTATATGACTTATATTTCACATTTCAACAATTTCGCTTCTATTGATAACATGCATTGCTGAATGCACGTTTTGAAATATCCAAACTGAATCGAAATATGCTATTATACATATATACGTTATATTGTCTCTTTTGTGGTTACAATAATCGGAACTGTCTTGCGTCATTTCGGATGTGCCTGAGTTGTTACGCATCGATATGTGTAAATACAACTTGCGGCCGACAAACAACCTCACACCGTCCATTTTAACCCTGCGTCGCTGCGAAGGCGAGGTCAAAGGGCGAGGTCAAAGAGCGAGGTCGAACGTCGAACGAAGTGCGTCAATTCGAGTGCGTGGTGTGTGCATCTGTGTGTTTGGAGTGCGCATGCGCGTGTCCTCTCACGAGCCATCATGATCTGACCACCTCACGCTCCCTCACTTCAAGCAGCCACTGCGCATTGCGATGACGACTCCAGCGAGCGCGCTTGGCCAAATGCTGCCAGTCGCGCTCAGCCACGACGTTGTTGACGTTGAACTTGGCAGCAGTGTCGGCGGCACTGCAAGTGGCAACAGCAGCGGCGGTGTCGCTGGTGCTAGCAACGTCAGTAACAGCGCTGCCGGCAACAACAGCATCGTCAGCATCAATAGCGACCCAACGGCGCTGGCGCTCAAGAAGAAGAAGCCCGGGCGCACGCCGTCGCAGATCTGGACGCTGCTCACAGACGAGCTGAACCCGCAGCGACAGAACGCCGCGACGTGTAAACACTGCAAGCAGCAGGTCATGTACTACAAAAAGTCCGAGCAGGCGATCCGGCACCTCAAGAGGTGCGCAATGTTCCATAGCAACCAGCAGCAGTACACGTTCGTGTCGCAGTTCCAGGACATTCTGCAGATGTACAACCAGAAGATCACGACGAAGCCACCGACGAAGAAGCGGCAAAAGACGACGGCTGCTGCCACTGCTGCTGCTGTCTCGAGCGCACTCGACCAGGCTGTTGTGCAGCATGCACAGGTAATGAACCAGCTCGCAATGCAGCAAGCGATGCCCGACGCGCTCATGGACGCAACGACAATCGGTCTCAAGGACGTGAGCGCCAAGGAGCTCAAGAGCGCTGGGCGCGACCGCAAAGGCCGCGGTGGCAACAGCAATGGCGCGCTGTCCAAGAGCCAGCTCGAGCGCATGGAGGAAGCGATTGCGATGCACGCGTACGTCACCGGCATGGCGTTTGATGCCGTTGAAGAGAGCCATTTGCAGCGCGCGCTTGCGATCCTGCGGCCGAGCGTCAAGCTGCCGGACCGCAAGCGTCTCGAAACCGACTTGCTCCAGCGCTGCTACGACAAGATGCACAAACAGGTCTGGGGCTACTTGACCGCGAGCACGACGCGTGTGTGCATCAAGCGCGACGCGTGGTCGAGTATGAACGTCTACAACACGAGCAACCCGGCTGAAGTGTATGTGACGTACTTGGCAGCCAACAACGAGAAGCGGTTCTTCCTCGAGTCCGAGAAAGTGAATGACGACGGGCAGTACAACTCGATCTTGATAGCGCAGGACATCAAGCGCGTCATGGCGCCGATGGTGAATGCTGTCAGCGGCGTCGTGACCGGCAGCACGGAGTACCACGCCGGCGCGTGGGAGATGCTCAAGACCGAATACCCGACCAAGTTCTTCTACGGCTGCATCTCGCACGCGCTCCATCTTGCGATCATGGACATCTTTGGGCCCGAGAAACGCATCGAGCACGACCCACGGCGCATGACGCCGCAGGTCCCGATCGACTTTCCGTTCGACGACCTCGTCGACTTTACGACGCGCTGCAACGAACTGTTGTCGTTCTTCAGTAGCTACCAGTTTCCGAGCAAGTTTGCGACGTTTGACGCGCAGACGCTCCAGACAATGAAGAGCGTCGCAACCACGTCGCCGACGATGCAGTGGGGCTCGCTTGCTGCGCGCTTTCGCGTGCTCCAGCAGTCGGAAGACACGCTCCACGCGATCGTAACGGACCCGGCATTTGTCTCAGGTGCGCCCGTGAACCAACGCGCGACGCGCGACGCGATCAAGAGCTTTGTATTGAGTCTCAACTGGAAGCTCACGTTGGAGAAAGCGATCAGCATTCTCACGCCAATCGAACTCACGCTGTACAAGTTTCAGGACGACAAGCCGATCTCCGAGGTCTACTTTGAGTCCAAGCACCTCCTCACGGACTTTGACGCAGTCTTTGGACTCGCAACGAACGAGCTCGAGTACATCAAAAAGGTCGTAACCGATCGCGTGCAGCTCATGCTGAGTGAAGCACACGGCCTCGCGTTTCTGCTCGATCCGCGGTACATTGGCAAGTCGATGACGCGCGACTACCGCGAGCAGATCGAAGAGCTGATCTTCAACTACCCCGAATCGGATACGGACTTGGGGACAAACGACGAGCGCAAGCGCGCGATCTCGGCCGAGTACACCGACTACGTCATCTACGCCAAGAACCAGCGCGCGAACCGGACGTTCAAGTGGGAGATGCTCGAGAAGGGCAACCGCTCGCCGCTCCAGTTTTGGATGACGGATGCCGACGACTGGCCGCACCTCAAAGCGCTGGCGCTCACGCTCTTCTCGCTCGCACCGTCGAGCGTCGCGAGTGAAAAGTCGCTGTGCAAACCGGCGCTTTTGCAGTCGAGTCGCCGCAACAAGCTCGGGTTTGACGACATGCGCCGCCTCGCGTTCATCTGCATCAACGACACGCAGTTTACGGGGACGCGCACGGGTGATTTTCATCCGCACGCGCTTCCGGACTTTACGATGGGCGACCCCGGGCTGTCGCCCGACGGCATGATGATGTGGATGATCTGAGACGAATGTATGCAAGTAGGTATATAGGACAGTAGGTACGAAGGTAGGTAGGTACGTAGGTATACGAGAGCGTCGGAGTGTATGAGTTGGAATAGGTCTTGTGTCGTTTGATCGACTGACTACCTACTAGCTACTTCGAAGTATTAGCAGTAGCTAGTACGTCACGGACCGCTGGAGTCGCTGATCCTTGCACGGTGCGCAGATGCATCGACCGTCGACGATCGGGCAGCTCAGTGCCTTCGTATGGTACACCTCGCCTTTGTGGTAGTGGCAGAACTCTTGGTCGCACAAGCAGCAAAAGTGGAGGATCCGTCGATCGAGCGTCGCTGTGAACGGCACTTTCTTCTTGCGCACTGGGTCGCTGCAGACGTGGCACTGACCGCGCACGACGCGCTTGTCTTTGATCGAGCGCTTTGGCAGTAGGCGACCTTTGAGTTCCGGCACGGGCACCATGTACGTCGACCGACTCGACTGCGTCACGAGGCCAAACGCGTTCGTGGCTTCGACAACAAACTTGTACGTCTCGCCGTGCTGCAGATGCGCGACCGCGACGCTCGTCGGGAGTGGCACGGTCAGCAGCTTGACCCACTTGACGTCGTCGGTCTTGGACCGCGTCCAGCGCACGCAGTAACAGACGATCGGCACGCCGTTGTCGACCGGTTTCTCCCACGACACGACAACGGCCGCGTCCTGCAGCGTCGTCTTGGCAGCGTCAGCTTCGACGACGACGCGCGTCGGCATGTTTGGTGGTAAGCGCCGCACAAGTTTCAATACGTAGTTTGCGTCGCCGTAGATGAGGCCGCGGATCGGTAGGACGATAAAGAGTGTGAGTGCGATCGCGTCGTCGAGCCACCAGAGGTACGCTTTGAGGACGCCGAAGAGCGAGTCCGGCGCCGCGTCGTCAGCAGTCGTCGCTCCAGTACTCTCGTGCTCCATGTCGTTGTCGCTACGACTACCAGTAGTAGGACTACCGACACTACTACTCGACGTCTTTGACGTTAGCAGATTGCGGGATGCGGATCTGCTGATGCTCCGAGTCGCTACTGGCGTTTCGTCGCACCGAATGAACTCGTGTGCGCTGCGGCCATAGGCGTTCCAGGTTGCGAGGCGGTAGACAACGTGAAGAGACGAATCGACGGCGTCGATGAACTCGGTGTCAGGCCCAGCATACACGAGCTGCCACGTCGCTTCGCCAGGGCTGCGGCGCTGGAGCTGGAACCGCAGCGGTACGCTCTCGGCCGGAATCCACGCCACGCGAAGCAGCTTCGTCGTGCGTGAGGACACACTGTCGTCAGTAGAATCGACAGAACAGAATGCCGAGACGACTTGCGCTGGTTTCTTGCCCATGCCGAGGTACCGCATCTTGAGAAACAGCGCGAGCTGCTGGCGATGCAGTGCGTGGTCGACGCCGAGCTCGCGGAGGCGCTCGCCGTCGTTGGCCATGAGCAGCGGGAACGTGTAGCCCGAGACCGAGTGGCGCTCAAACAGCGCTGCGTACTGCGGCAATTGGACCGAGAACGCGACCCAGTCGGCGACTTCGCGCACGGTCATCTCGGCGCCGACCGACTCCCAGCGCTCGTCGAGCTCTTTGAGCGAGATGATCGAGTCCTGGTCGCGGTCGAGCTTCTGGAACGCCGACTGCACGTCCTTGTCGTCGCGCACGATCTAGATACAGACAGTATGAAGCCGTAATAATGAGTTATACGTAAGTGAACACCAACACTCTGACGCACACCGCGACATCTGCCAGTCAGCAGTCAGTCGCTACTGCACGTACACGCTGGATCTCGCGCGTGTCGATGCTGCCGCTCTCGTCGGTATCAAAGAACTGATGCAGGTTGTCCTTGATCTGCTGGATCTCGCGCGACCCGACGCGGCCGTCGCGATCAAAGTCGGCGAGGAGACTCTCTGGTAGTGGCCAGTATGAGAGTATGTGTGGATGCGAGCATACGTCAGTATGCTATCACATACACACATACACATAGTACGGCAAGCAGGTAGCGATGCAAGGAAGAGCGCAGCACGCACCGGACGCGCCGACTTCGGGTTTCTTGCGGCGCTGCCGAATGCTCGCGCGCTCCTCTTCTTCAAGCATCTCGAGCGTCTCGGACGCTGAGCCATCGAGCTTGACCTCGACTTCGACCACGTCCGGTGCTGTGAGTCATAGTAGTGGCAGTAGCACATACACACGTAGCCCTTATATGTTAGTGCCGCGATTGCATCACACTGCAGATGTCTAGACGCTCGAGCGTCGATCAGCGCTGTTGCGCAGCGTACCTTTTCTACTGCGTTCTTGTCGTGCGGCCATGGCCGTGTCAGAGGCATCGTGCGCGTCAGTCGCTGCAGCGAGCAGCGCGAGTGTGCACACGACAAGGAGTAGCGCGAGCTGCATGCGCATCGTGCGGGCCGTTCTTGTAGTCTTGCAATGCCGTTGCACGTGCGCTACTGACTCACTTGCGCTGCTGCTACTGCTGAAAGCCGTAGCATGTGCGTGGGTGCGCTTTCGCTGCGACAATGTAGCGCTCGGCGACATGTCAAGTGTGCGACGCTCGCTCACTTGGCTCCTCCTCGAACGTGTGTGTGCACTTGGCGGATGTGATCGAATTGAGTCCGAGCGAGTTGCTGACGCGTTCTGGCGAGATACGATCCTATCAAACACGATGCTGCTAAATCATGCTGTAAAGCAGGTTTCATTCGCCTAAGTACGGCAACTTTCTAACTCAACTGCTTCAGTTTTGGCTCATGCAAATCAGTCGATCACTACCACAGTCGCATGCGAAGACAACATCTGCTTTATCCTGAGCAGCGCGCTGCTAACAGTAGACAAATCGACTATCGATCGTACTGCGCTGCGTGGCGACGCTGAGCGTGTAGTCCAGACACTTGCGTCGCTGTTACCGATCGCTGCGCTCTTGCACGCCCTGCACTGACTTTCGTCCCGACGACGAGCATGTTGTCTGGTGGTAACGTCGTGCGTTTTGTCCGTCCTGATGCTGTCTTGCAGTGCGGCAGCGTCGCAGTCGC
>JAASFP010000439.1:0-21794 GCA_023333825.1 Globisporangium radiosum
GCCTTGATCGCCATGTACAGCAACTCGGTCTCTTGGTTGCTCGCGACGCGCGGCAGCAGCGCAGATGGATGCGACAGGCTCCGGTACTGCAGCTCTGGCGCTGTCAGCACGTACGTCGCGCGCCACGCAGCCGTGACTGCAAAGTACAGGTGGCCGCTGACGTGCATGCAGTGCGGGTCGCGCGGCTCCTCTTCGCGCGTGACGCACACAGCGCACACGACGCGCAGGTCAAAGCAGTTCGAGCACTTGAACGCGACCGTCGCGTCGTCGAGCGAACACCGACAGTCGGCGCACTGCAGTCGCGACTCGAGCGGATCGATAGCGTCGTCAACAGCGTCATCGACAGCGTTGGCCGTCGCGCGCCGGAACCGCGCCTTGTCGAACCTAATCATCTCAAAGTGGCGCGTCTCGTAGAGTGGCACGGGCGTGCCGACGCGCAAGAAGACGTGGTCGAGCATGTGCACCTGCGGCGCGTCGAGCCCCATTGCGAGCACGTCGTCGATGCGGCCGCCGCTGCTGTGCACGCGCTGCGACTGGCGCGCAAAGACTGCAAAGCACGTCGCGCAGATGTCGACGTCGTCGCAGAACGCGCACTTGTACCGCACGCCGTCAAAGTTCTGCTGGTAGCAGTGGTTGCACGCGACGCCGTAGTGCGCGTCGCGCACTGGGTAGTAGTAGGCTTCTGCACCTGCTGATGGTCCAGTGCGGCAGCGGCGCTGCTCGTACTCTGCGATCGCACGGCGGTCGCGTGCGCGTTGTCGGTCGGTCTCGTCGCGCAGCTGTGCACATACGTACTCGTCGCTGCGCAGACTCGCGAGGTCGCGCAGCGGTGCTTCGTGCACGTCCTTGTCGCCAAATGCGCGCCGTGCAAACGACGTGGTGTGGTACGTCGCGTCGAGCAGTCCCGGTCGCTGCTCGTCGGCGTCGAGACTCGATAGCGACAGTGTCACGAGCATCGTGCTAACGTTGAGCAGAAAGCCGTCGAGCATGTCGTTCGTCTCACGACTCATGCGCCGGCGCTTCGTCGTTGACAGCACCGTGCAGCCAAGCCACGCGAGCGTCGCGTGCGCCACGCGTGGGTGCTGCGTCGGCGCGAGCAGCGTGCGCACGATCGCGAGGAACGTCGCTTTGTGCGCGCGAAAGCCGTCGCGCCAGTCCGTGCTGAGCGCAAGCGGCAGTGCGCTCGATTCCGACGGTCCGACGATGCTCGCGCTCGTGCGCACTTCGTCGGTGATGCTCGTGCCGCGCACGAACGGTCCGAGGAACGACAGGAAGCCCATCATCCACGTGTTCATGTACACGGGGAACCAGTCGCAGTCGCTGTGCGTCACAACCGCGAGTGCGACCGACGGATTCGCGAGCATGTCGACGAGTAGTGCGCCGGTTGCTGCGAGCTCGGTCGTGCGGTGCACGGGCAGCTCCTTCACGCGCTGCCGCAGCGCATACGCGACGCGGCCTGCGACCTGCGCAACGCGCGCTCTGCTGTTGACGTCGTCAACGCCGCCGCACTCGAGTCCGCGGAACGCGAGGGAAAAGAACCGCGCAGTCACGAGCCGCTTGTCGTGCACGACGACAGGCGCATACGCAGGGCTGCCTGCTGCGACCTCGACACGCAGCGACTGCGCGTGGCGCCGCGCCGAGTCGTTCGGTATCCGCGTGAAGCACTCGCGGCAGAGATTGAACGCGCACGCCGCGCAGCGGTAGACAACGCGCGGCGCAGCCGGGCCTTTCGCGTCCGAGAGCCGCGCGCAGACGGCGCACTTCCACGTTGTCGCACTGCGCGCAAAGACGCGCCGCACGCTCGACGCCACGAGCACGTGCGCGTGGAACGCGTGGAGCGCGCCGACGCCGCTGAACTGCAGCAGCGTGTTGACGACTGCGACGCTGCTTGCAGCAGCAGCGGAAGCTGCAGGAGACGCGCTCGGTCGCGGCGACAATGGCGATTGTCGTGACTGCGACGGCTGCTGCTCGTCGCTGAGCGTGTCCCAGTGCGCGAGCAACTTGCCTGCAGCGTACGCGATCGCGTCGTCGACGCTCTGCACGACGCTGCTGCGCGCCGCAGCAGTCGTCTTCGAGTTGACCGATGGCGATAGCGGTGCTGCGAGCGCGCGATTCACGCGGTCGAGCGTCTGCAGAATGCGCACGAGCGCGTCCGCAAACACCTCGTGGCGCTCGATCGCGTTGCTGTCGACGCTCGTTGCGAGGTCGAGCAGCGTCTGTTTGGCATCAGCAACTGCGTCGCGCAGCAGCACATTGCTGCTGTTGTTGCTAGTAGCGGTGGTGGCGGATGGAAGTGGCTCACGCCGGCGCCGCTGCGCTGCAACGGCGCTCTGCTGCTCGACCTCGCGCCACCACTCGCGCGCGTTCGCAGCAAGCGGTGCGTGCGCATGGTACTCGATCGCGCTCGACAGTGTGTGCACGTCGAGCAGCTCAGCGATGAACTGCTGCAGTTCGCGCAGCGCAGCCATGTACGTTGTCGAGTCTGTGCTAAGCAAGCGGTCGGGCGCGATGCTGCTGCCTGGTACGAGTGACAGCGGCGGCAGCGACTCGCTCACAAGCGGCGCTACGATCTTTGGTCGCGTCAGTGCTGTGGACTGCGAATGAGCCATCTCGTCGCCATGTTGGTCGCTGTTTGTGATGTTACTGTTACTGCTGTTGATGTTGTCAGTCGGCGATGGCGATGCGACAGATGCTGGTGGCGCGGGCGTCGCGCGGTCGCTGCGCTTGCAGGCAAACATAACGGCGGTCGCTCGTGCGTGCGTTCGCGTACTCACTGCTTTCTGTATCTCTCTCAGTCTCGGTCGAGCGCGTGCACAGCGGTGGCGCTCACCAAGTGGCTCGTCGCGCTTATCGATCAGCTTGATGCTGGGCGTGATCGTCTGCGGACGGCGTCTTGCACCTCGAACCTCGTGCTGCTTGCTGGTTTACGGCTGCTGCTTGTGCGGCGCTTCTCACGTGTTGCGTGTTGTGTGAGAGAGTGCTGGCGCTCAATGTGATTTTATAGAGTGAGCAAATAAATCAATGAATTGCAGCTTCAAACGAGATATATTTGATCTGCGTAAATGTATGCGATTGCAAAGTCAAAATTACATTAAAAATAATAAACTGTGTCCAACTCGGTCACCGCTTTACACTGTTTGTGTGGACATTTATGAAATGTAATCATTACTTTAGCTTGCATTGCAGATATACGAAGTACATGACCAAATTTGGACTGAGATCGACGCGAAACGGCTTCGCGACACGACCTCTCGGGATGCACGCCGCCACTTTCGCGTTGTGCCAACGCCGAGCGACACACGAGTCGAGGCGATATTGAGGCGGTGCGCGCACGTGTATCAAGCGCTCTGAGGCGGCAGTCGGAGCACACATCTGCAGCGTTTTGATAGCGAAATAGTAGCCGACAGCACGAACAACGAGCACGCACGCACGATGCAGCAGCGCGAAGAGAGCATCTTCAACCTGATCCCGAAAGTCGTGGTGCAGCCCGTCAAACCCGATCGATACCGCTCGAAGCACGACCCAAAGGTCGAGCCGACAGGGAGCTCGTTCGGCGCGCACGGCACGACGAAGCTCATTGGGTCGAACCTGGGCGAGTCAGGTCGCATGGTGAAGCCCGGCAGCGCAAAGGGCTTCGGCCGACTCCCGGCCAAGCCCGACCCGAAGGAGTTCACGCGCAAGGGCGAGCGCTGCTCGACATCGGTCGACCCGAGCAAGAAACGTACGTGCGCAACCGCTGCAGTACTGTCGTGTGCAGCTTGACTGTTGTGCTGACAGAGTGTTCCGATGTATCTGTATCTACATTGCATGTGACGCCTCCGACGCACTCCATCGATCCTACACGCACACACAAGCGAGCAAGTTCTCGTACAGCGGTCCAACGAGAGCGTCGGTCGTGAAGCGCGACGAGAAGCCGATCATGGGACTCAAGTCGGCCAAGAACTTTGTGACTGCGAACGCCGTCGAGACGATCCTCGCTGTGCCCGGCAGTCGCGCCCATGCGAAGCACGAAGTGCCGCAGTACGTCAAGAAAGAGGACTACGGCAAGGTGCCCAAGTACCTCGGTCAGGTCAAGGACGAGATCGAGCGCGAGAACACGATGATCGAAGAGTTTGTGCGGCAGAACAAGACGTTCATGGACGACGAGAGCGGCCGCGTCGAGCCCATGGACGAGCGCGAGCGCCTCGAGCTCATCGACGCACTCAAGAGCAAGTGGGACCACGTGAACAGCAAGTACCAGAAACTCTGTCACAACGTCGTGTTCGATACGCTCGGCAAGGTGCGGCGAAAAGAGACGTTCGAGAAGGAGCTCACGCAGCTTGAGAAGGACATCCAGCTCCTCGAGAAGGGCCACGTCGTCGTGGCGCAGAGCAACAACGACCGGTTCTAGGTGGTAACGCCACTGCGCGATGACGCAGCACCGGCAAAAGAGAGAGAGACGCGAGTGTCACTACCGATAGGAAAAGCGTCTGCGCGCTTGCTCTTGCTCAATGCAGTGCGAGTGCGTGACCCAACACGTAATCACTCGGATCGCATCGTCGCTGTTGCATCACCATACCATGTCGTGTGTGTTGCTGGTTATGGTGAGTCCATGCTGTTGGTAGATGTTGGTTCATGTGTCGATCTGATTATATCTGAGTCTTAGCGGTATCTTATTGTCGTAGTGGATATCTTATAATTCGGACAATTTCTGAGAATTCTGTTCTGCATCGTGTGTCACTCGCGCTCAAGAGACAAAAAGAGATGACCGAGAGCCGACGGTGCGTGTGAGGTCGTGCTGCACTCGCTCTGTGGCTGCGGTGGGGAACTGACTTACTGCGCATCTGGGAATCCATGAACATGCACGGTTGTGTGTCCAGTGGTCGACTGTGCTCGCTGTGCACCCAGTGGTATGGCTCAGGGTTCCGAGACAATGTCGCTGCATCGGTGCGTCCGACGCGAGGCTGTCATGGACGCATGTGCATATGACGCCGTTGCGCTGTGCTGACAATCGCTTGCTTCATCCATCTGATACAACGCACAGGACGTGCTACGAGCGCGACGCATGCTTCTCGAGCGCGCTTCGCAGTCGTCTGCGGAAGCCGAGATCCGCCAGGGACTCGAGCTCTTCCTCGACGAGCTGGCAAAACAGCGCGAGCTCGAGGGCAGTCAGCACCTCCCGCTGGACGTCTGTGCGTTCTGCGTGCAGGTGAGTTATGTACATACACAAGCATGTGGATGTCTACGTCAGTGTCAGTGTCAGTGTGCTTGCTGACACAGCGTCGCTTGAATGTACGCGTCTGCACTTGATGCAGTTCCTCCCGTCAGCGCATTACGAAAGCAAGCCCACCGACGAGTTCCGGTTCCAGTCGTTTGCAGGTTCAGTCTGCGGCGCTTCGCACGCACACCGCTATCACGCACACTCGACGCGCCACCAGCAGTCGGTAGCCTCCATGGCAAAGCGCAGCCACGGATCAAGTCTCGTCATCCAGCACCAGTTTACAAAACCAAAGACGACGTTTGTGCCTGCTCCTCCAGTGCGGCCTCGAAGCGCTGCCGCAACTCGAGTGCAGCCTGCTCACGCCTCAGCAGTAGAGACATCGGAAGCTACTCCAGCGCCACGTCCTTCGTATCGGCTGCTCTCGAACGACGCCACGCGAGTGCTTCGCATCGAGTCCCCGCAAGGCGCGATCGCAGTCGACGCCCGAGGCGCGACGCTGATAACAAACGAAGTGATGCAGAATCTGAGGAGCCAAGAGAAGCAGCAGACGACAGCGATCTTGCGTGCAGCGCGTGCCAAACAGGACGCTCGATTGCGGCAACAGCGCCACTCGGTCGAGTTGCAGACTGCAGCAGCAGCGAGTCGTCCCGAGCCGAACATCATTCATGCGATCCGTGCGCCAGGTGCCGCCGACTCGCTGTACACTGGAGTCGTGATCTCTGCTGGCGCGAGTCGAAAGTCGAGCGCAAAGCTGCCACTGCCTGTCGGGGCGATCAAGACGCAGAAGACTGGGCGACACTTCAAGACCGAGCTCTTCTTCCCACCGCTGTAGCATGTGCGCGTGAGTGCACACTGCACTGCTCAACACGTTTGACTCGCCACCAAGTCCATCAGTGCCATAGTGACGTAAATCACCGCAATCGATCAAACGCATGGCGCTGCAACCAATGCGTGACAACGTCGAGCTCTGAGGCGCTGCAGCGAGCTTGCGGTCGCCATTTCGAGTTCGCGATCATCGTCGCACTTCAATGTCCACGTCTGCACTCGGAATGGCTACACGACAGCCAGTACTCTCCTTCGCATCGTCGCGACTCTGGTGCTGCCGCCAAGTGCTGTTACTGATTGACTCGCGCCGCTGTCGTTACGAGACTAGGCGACGCACGAACGCATGCCCTAATGAAGTTGAACGGTGCTCGATGTCACCGACCGCAGATCGAAGTGCTTAAAGCCCATACCTGCCTGTCCTGGAGCAACGCCGAGTCTGTCAGGAGCAATATGGGCCGATTGACGTGGGCTTGTATCGACATAACGGTAAAATCAAGGGACAATTTCAAAAAAAGACTCAACCTGTCATTTTGCTTGCATTCGATGAAATTTAAAGATTCCGATTGAAATGTAAGATGCTACTGCTTGAAAAACTGACACAAAATGAAATATCAAATGCATAATTGCAATGTCAAATGCATTATTGAAATATAAATAATTTTGAAATGTAAAAATACATTTGAAATGTAATCGTTTGTTGCAAATTCAATGAAAGCTCGACACTTTGGCGCCAGAACAAGTCGACAAGCGAGATAAGACGACGCAATGGCGATAGGAGTGACGCCGCCCGAGCGCCGAGGCGAGCGGCAACGCATGGCAAGCAACAGCAGCACCAGCGCTGGATTGCGCAGACGCCACGGCTCGGACACTGTCGAGAGAGGCGGCAGTAGCCAAAACCACCGAAAGCGCCGACAGACCCGCCACGACGACGACAACGACGATGACAGCAACGGCCGCGACGACGATGACGCCACTTCTACAGACGACGACATTCACATGAACGGCGCTGACGACAACGACGACGACGATTACAGCGGCGACGATGCAGTAGTGAGCGGCGACGAAGGTACGAGCGCAAACTCGCGCAGCGCTGGCAAACGCAAGAAAGTGCGCAGCTCCAATGCAACGACATCGTCGTCATCGAGCAAGCGCCGCCGCACGGAAATGCGCGACGATGCCGACAGTAGCGGCACAGTAGATGCAGCTGCAGACGCGACCGACAGCGCGAGCGAGAGCGAGATGGGCATCATCGAAGAGATCTACTGCGAGAACTTTATGTGCCACCGCCGCATGCGCGTGACGCTCTCGCCGCACATCAACTTCATCACCGGCGAGAACGGCAGCGGCAAGAGCGCGATCATTGCTGCGATCCAGGTGCGTGTGTGTATATGTGCCTGTAAGGGTATGGTTGTGTGTCTGCATGTGTGGCTGAAGGTGTTGACTGCATGGAACCGATAGATCTGCCTTGGCGCAAGCGCACGCAGCACACATCGCGGCAAGAGCATCAAGAACCTCATTCGCCACGGCCACGACGGCAACGCGCTCGTGCGCATCACGCTGCGCAATGCGGGCGGTACGTTTTGTCCTGTCAACGTATTGGAGGCTTGCTGCTATAGGGAGATGGCGAATGAGACAGACCAGACGTCACGCCAACACATCGGACTCGGACCTGACGCTATTGCTCTCTGTGACTATCGACGTGCTATAGCGAAGGGCAGCGACGCGTTCCGACCCGACGACTTTGGCCGCAAGATCATTGTCGAGCGACTCATTCGGCGGTGCGTTGCGCACGCTCGCGAGGCGCTGCCACCACCTCACACACTTACACACTGACTCTTGTAAATGGACATACGCAGAGATGGCTCGGCCGAGTACCGACTGAAGAACGAGCACGGCGTGATGGTGACAAAGCAAAAGGCGGACCTCGAGGCCATGCTCGACCACTTGAACATCCAAGTACGTGTCACTGATGCTGCTGGATGCGTCGATGTGTGGTCGCAGCGCGCAATGTCCCGGCTTTCTGTCTACTCTAGGCACTAAACGCTTCTCTATCTGTTTGTCTGCGTGACGCGATAGACCGAGAACCCGTGTGCGATCCTGGACCAGGAAAACGCCAAGCTCTTCCTCAAGGGGAACCCGAGCGATAAGTACAAGTTCTTCCTCCAGTCCACGGACCTGTACAAGATGCGCACGACGTACTCGAAGATCGACGAAGAGACGCGCGCGATCGCCGACTCGACGCTCAAGCGCGAACGCACCAAGATTGCGACGCTCCAGGAGCTCCGAGACGAGGCCGAGCAGCGCTGGGAGGAAGCGCAGAGCGTAAGTGGTCTCTCGCTTGTGTATACCGAGTGCCCCTCTTGCTTGCTAGTTCTGACGGACGTGATGGCACTGACTGACTGACTCGCTCTTCTCGCGACCTCAAATAACCTCTGATGACATCCTATGACCCCTGATAAAATCTGGGACCCAAACCCGATACTTCCATGTCGGACACTACATATCCGACCTATAGATCGGTAAGCTCGAGGCCGAGTTCACGCAGCTGAAGAAAGAGCTCGCGTGGTCGTTTGTGCGCGAGAAGGAGCTCGAGGCCGAGAAGGTCGAGAAGAAGATGCGGCTCAAGCAGCGCGACGAGGCCGAGATCCGCGCCAAGTTTGCCGAGGTCGCAGCGACGGTGCGGAGCCTCGAGCAGAAGCAGCAGCAAAAGAACGACGCGCTCGAGGCGCTGAACGAGCGCGCACGCGCGAACCAGGCGCTCAAAGAGGTCGTGAAGAACAAGATTCGCGACGCGCGGCGCCCGCTGCACGCGTACAAAGCCGAGCTCAAGCAGCTCGGTGCCCAGCGCGAGCGTGCGCAGCAGCGTGTACAGCGTCTGCAGCGCGACATGGAGCTCAAGCGCCGCGCGCACGACGCGATGGTGCACAACCGCATGCAACGCAACGCCGAGATGCGCGAGCGCGTTGAGCGCAAGCAGCGTGAGCTACACGACCTCGACGCTGAGCTCGCACGCGCCAAGGACGCGCATGCACTCGCCCCGGGACACGACCTCGACGACTTGGAGACGCGATACGACAACTGCGTGCGGCAGCTGCGCGACGCTGAGAGCGAGATCGCGCGTGCACAGAGCCGCATGACTGGGCTGCGCGGCCAGACGCGCGACGCGCTCGCCGTGTTTGGGCACAAGATCCCGCAGCTCCAGCTGCTGATCCAGGAGAACCTGCACCGGTTCTCCGCGCCGCCTATCGGACCGCTCGGCATGCACGTGAAGCTACCGGAGAAGTTCATGCACCTCGCTGTTGCGATCGAGGTCGCGCTCAAGGGCACGCTGCAGAGCTACCTCGTCGTCGACGGCCGTGACAAAGCGCTGCTCGACGACCTCAAGCGCCGCATCAAGTGCCCACCGAACCAAGCGACGATCATCATTGCCAAGCGGAGCCACCGGCGGTACGCGAACCTGCGCCTTGCTGATGGCGTCCTTGAGTCCCATGCAATCTGCAACATCCTCGACGTCTCGGATGACGAAGTCTTCAACGCGCTCGTCGACGTGTGCAGCACCGAGAGCAAGCTGCTGTTCAACGACCGCGAGTCCGCCGAGCAGCACGTGCTGCGCGGCTCAAGTGGCAGCTTCCGAATGGCGCGGTTCGTGTCCGAGGTGTACGTCCCGAGCGGCGACAAGTTTGTCGTGCGCGGTGGTAACTTGGCGTACATTGCGAACAAGGGCAGCCGCCGGAGCTCGATCATCTGCCAGGACGTCGATGGCGAAGTGCGCGAGCTCGAGCAAAAGCTCGAGTACTTGCGCGGTGCGTGTGACGTGCTGCGACGCGACGAGTCGTCGCTGCGGCACGAGAAGGACGACGTGCTGCGCGCGCGGCGGCAGCAGACCGATGTCGTGAACCGCTTGACGCATGCCGTGCACCAGTGCCGCGTCCAGCTGCGCGCGCTCGAGGACGAACTCTCGGACGACGCGGCGCAGCACGCGCTCGACACGTCGGTGCTCGAGGACGAAGTCGCGGACGTGCACCGCGAGCTCGAGAGCTACCGCGTGCGCGAAAGCGAGCTGAACGAGCTGCTGTCGACGTTCAATCCGGACCTCGAGGGCATGCTCCAGGAGCTCGAGGCGCTCAGTGTTGCCGAAAGCACGATCGCGCAAGACCTCGCCGACCTCCAGACCGACGTTGATAGCCTGTACAAGCACTTGAGCGAGATGAAAGTCCAGGAGCTCCGGTGCGAGCGCGAGGCGGCAGCCGTTGGCGACTTTGTCGCGCAGTGGGCGACTGAACTCGCTGCGATCCGCGACGCGTGCGACGAGCTGCGCGACAAGGCGACGCAGCACTGCGGCAGCGCTGAGCCCATCGTTGTGACGGCCACGCGCGAGTACTACGGCAAGCGGCTGACCGACATCAAGCGCAAGATCGAGGCCGAGCGCTCGCGGTTCGCCGGCATGGACCTCGACGACCTCGCGCTCGACCGCGATGAGAAGCAGCTCAAGTTTGCGACGAAGCGCGCGACGTTTGACAAGCTCACAGACAACCTTGCGCGCGTGCGGTCGATGCTCGACGAGCGCAAGGCCGTGTGGCAGATCTTGCGCAAGGAGATTGCGCACCGCACATCGATGGAGTTCAATCAGTACATGTATCTCAACAACTTTGCCGGGAAGCTCAAGTTTCGCCACGACGACCAGCGCCTCGACATTGCCGTGCTCCAGAACGAACAGGGTCGCTCGCGCGCGTCGCAGGTGACCGACATGAAGGAGCTCTCGGGCGGCGAGCGGTCATACACGCAAGTGTCGCTTCTCCTTGCGCTCGGCGAGAGCATTGAGTGTCCGTTTCGCGTCATGGACGAGTTTGACGTGTTTATGGACTCGGTGAACCGCGACATGACGATCCAGTTGCTCGTCGACGCCGCGAAGAAGGACTGCAAGAAGCAGTTCATCTTTGTCACGCCCAACGACCTCAGGTATGTCTATGGGTGGATGGATGATGTAGTAGGTTGATTGGGAGGTTGGGTGATTGCTGGTTAGCGAGCGTTTTTGTATAGTATGTTGATCGTGTGTGCTGTGTTGGTGCTATGTGCTGTGTGAACGACCGTCTCACGCACGTCATGCGTGTGGTTTCTGTCGTGTATGTGTTGTGTGTCCATTGCTAGTGCGCTGCGGAAGGACCCGGACGTGAAGATCCAGAAGATGAACCCGCCGCGCGACCATTTTACGGCCGTGCACACTGCATGAGGAACGGACAGATCGATGGACAGACAGATAAACAGACGGCGTGGTTGGTGCTGCCGACGTTGTTTGCAATCGGAGCGCAGTGTTAGTGAAGTGGATAGTGATGTGCTAACTGATTGACGTGACACGTGTTGTCTGGTTGACCAGCCTACACTCACTTGAAGGCAGCGATAGTTTATGGAGATGCACCAGCACATAACAGACACCATCGATGCAAAAGACTAAGCGCAGTGGTGCCGCAGCAAGTCGCTGCTGCGGACTCGCAATCTTTACGGATCTAGGAACAACTGCATCGAGGAAGAAGCAAGCGACGCGAGAAGAGCGACGTCCTCACCGCCGCTCGCTGTCGCTCAGCCTCACCCTCTCTCTCTCTCTTTCTTTCGTACACGCGCTCTCGCACTCTATGGCTCGGCCTCGCGCAGCGCCTGCTTGAGGATGTCCGTGCACTCGTCCATCTGCGCCTCCGTCATGCAGAGCGGCGGCGCGAGGCGAATGATGTTGCCGTGCGTGGGCTTGGCGAGCAGACCCTTGTCGCGCAGGTTCAAGCAGATCTCCCACGCGTTCGGCTGGTTCGGGCGCTCGGCGATCACGACGGCGTTGAGCAGGCCACGGCCGCGTACGCTCTGGAGCACGCTCGACTCGGTCTGCATCTTGGTCATCTCGGCGCGGAAGCGGTTGCCGAGCGCAAACGCGTTCTCGGCCATCTTCTCGTCCACGAGCACGTTCAGCGCCGCCATCGCGACTTTGCACCCGAGCGGGTTGCCGCCGTACGTCGAGCCGTGCTGGCCCGGCTTGATCGTGAGCATGACTTCGTCGCGCGCGAGCACGGCCGAGACCGGGTACATGCCGCCCGAGAGCGCTTTGCCGAGGATCAAAATGTCGGGCTTGACGTTGTCGTAGTCGACTGCGAGCATCTTGCCCGTGCGCGCCAGTCCAGTCTGGACTTCGTCGGCGATCCAGAGCACGTTGTGCTTGTCGCAGAGCGCGCGCACTTGCTGGAGGTACCCGTCGTCCGGCACAACTACACCGGCTTCGCCCTGGATCGGCTCGACCATGAACGCGGCAATGTGCTTGGCGTCGCGCTCAAACTCGGCCTCGAGCGCCGCGATGTCGTTGAACGGCACGCTGTTAAAGCCCGGCATGAACGGCCCAAAGCCGCCGAACGCGTCCTTGTCGTTCGATGCCGAGATCGCGCTCATTGTGCGGCCCCAAAAGTTGTTCTTTGCAAAGATCACGCGCGCTTTGTTCTCGGGCACGCCCTTGACGTCGTATGCCCAGCGCCGTGCGAGCTTGATCGCCGTCTCGCCACCCTCGACGCCCGTGTTCATTGGCAGCACGCGGTCGTAGCCAAAGAACTTGGTCACAAACTCCTCGTACTCGCCAAGGACGTTGTTGTAGAACGCACGCGACGTGAGCGCGAGCGTCGACGCCTGACTCACGAGCGCTTCGAGGATCTTCGGGTGGCCGTGGCCCTGGTTCACGGCCGAGTACGCGCTCAGAAAGTCGTAGTACTCCTTGCCCTCGACGTCCCAGACCTTGCAGCCCTTGGCCTCTTTGAGCACGACTGGCAGTGGGTGGTAGTTGTGTGCGCCAAACTTGTCTTCGAGGTCCATGAACTGTTAGGTGTCGCGCATTGTTCGTAGTAGCAGTCGTACGAGTGTGGATGTGAGTGCGACTGATCATGATGGTAGCAGTGTATGGCAGACATGCACACACGCAAGCGCTTGCACACGACGACTCGAGGCAACGCATAAATGTAGCATTGCGGCATGCGGCATTGCATGACGTACACGCATACTAGTACACACGGCACGCCTTCATACAGCACTGCACGCAATGCATGACGCGACACAGACACGCAACGTACGTGTTGGGACGCAGTGCCAACAGCGCGCTGCTGCTGCTGGCGAGCGACGCGCTTTGCAGCAGCAACTGGAGCACGGCGAAGAGCAGCAGTAGCGACAGAGCTCATGATGATGAAAGAGGTGGTGGAGGAGATGGAGGAGAACGAAGCGAGTGTGTGCTGAGTGGCGTTTTCGTAACTGGTGTCGATCAGACCGAATGCTCTTGGCGTATATGACCTTCATGATGCTGCTGCTTTTGGCTCGGCTCGGGTGCTGGCGTTGCGTTTTTAGTTCAACGTACGCGATCACACTAGAGAGGGACGTGAGTATGCTATTGACTTGCGAAATGTGCGCCACGAAATGCAAGCGAACAGACCACAGAGGAAAGAGTCTCGCAGCGGGCAAAAAAGAGACGAGCCGAAAAGTCTCTCATAATAGCCCAGAAAACGGCCAGCTGACTTGCTCTTTGGCTGGTTGCTGGCGACGCCGAGCGCCACGCACGCAGCACATGACCTGCCGCCTCAACTTAGGAGCGCTCGCTCTCTCGCGCTGCTGCGTACTCTCTCTCTCAAGCTTGCTCGATCGATCGTGCGCAAGCACTGTATGCACACACGATTGCGGTAGCGAATCACACCGCCATGCAAATGGGTGGCGCTGCACCAGTCAACCAGCTGCGTTTTCGACCCTCGTTTGCGTCGTATTCCTCCGAGTCTTCATCGTATGCATCCTAGACACTGCTTGGATGAGCGGTCGTCGTGCTGTTCAGCTGTCTGTCTCTTGCGGATTCGCCGCAGCAGCACATGCTCCGAACACTCACTCAACACCTATCGCAGCCACACGTTGCTTGCTGTTGGAGCACTGTGGTCCTTGTTGCGAGCCGGACCGGGCCGGACCGCGAGGTGACCTTGCCTCCCTCGTGCTCCCACACTTATGAACGCAATAGCGCTTGTCAAGATGACTAGACCGCTAGTTGCTACTTGCATGAACTAGCAAACTGCCATCATCGCCACCACATTTCGTAGCTGAGTCTCGACACTAGCACTTGCAGCAGACAACGCTAGCGAGTGGTGTCTGCTTGCTACACCTTCGTAGTGAACGAGCGAGCTCATTCAACCCTTGCTGCTGCTGTCCAAGTGTATTGACGCATACCGGGCAACATACACAGCAGGCCGCGATAGATAGAGCAGTCGCGATACATGATCGTCGCCCATATTAACACATTTAAGCAGAGGTTGCGTGTACGACACGTGTATGGTGCCATAGTGCCGTACACGACCGACTGCTGACAGCGTTGGTACGTCCGATCCAGTCTGGTCAGATCCAGTCGCATCAAACCTATGCAATCCAATCGTTCGCACTGTCTAGGATAACGCTCTACGCTCAACGCTCGATACTCGCCACTCGACGCTTGACGCTCAGCTTTGGATGAACTCGAGCTCGCTCATGAGCGTCTCGTGGCGGTACGAGATGCGGATGTCGGGCACGTTCGTCATGCGAATGTCTAAGTCACGACACACGCACATAGTAAGCGATTCCCCAAACAAGAGAGGCGTCAGTACGTCGTCGTACTCTGACGCACAGTGTCACCATCACATAAAGAGAGCGCTGTCCAATCGTTAGTCACGCACCGTTGCCCTGGGCGCCTGGGAGCAAGTAGTCTTTGCCGAGAAAGTGCTCCTTGAACTCGTGCTCAAAGCCGGACTGGAGCACCGAGCTCCGTGCGATCTCGCAGATATCGGTCGACGTGAGCTTCCAGACCTGCGCGGCGACGCTGTACTCCTCGAGCAGCGGGTCCTTTGTGTAGTGGAGCATGAGCGGGTCGTCCGTGCTCAGCGAGACGTTGAGACCGCGCGCGTGGTAGATCGGGAACGGATTGCGGTGGTACTCGAGGAAGAGCTTGTTGTTACTCAGGGGCGACATCGCAATGCCGATCTGCGTCAGGTAGTACAGGTACTGCAGCGCGACGGACTTGCGCAGCGTAATGCCGTGGTTGATGCCGTTCGCCGTGAGGAACGCCGCGGCCATGTGGTCCGGGTCACCCGCCTCGCCCGAGTGCGGTCGGAACGAGAACGTCGAGAGGCCCTTGCGGCGCCGAAACGCGTTGAGCATCGTGACGTTCGCGTAGATGTAGTAGCACCAGTAGTCGTACGGCGGGTTATGCTCGCTCGTCCAGTGCTGCGGCGTCGGGAGCGCCTTGCCGCGCTCGGCCCGGAACGGCTCGGCCTTGCTCTCGTCGTCGACGCAGTCAAAGCCGACCATCGTATTGAGAAAGTGGTGCAACGGCGGGTTCGACGCCGGGTCGCGCGTGACCTCGAAGAGCGGCACGAAGATCGTGTCGAGCATGTCCTGGAAGTTGTCGATCTCACCGGCTTTCTTGTAGAGGAAGTAGAGCCGCGGGATCTGCACCATCCAGCGCACGTGCGGCGACACGAGGCGATTCACGTAGAACCAGCGCGCGAGCTTGTCCCATTCCGAGTGCTTGCGGCCGTAGACCGAGACGCGCCACTCGACGAGCTGGTACTTGCTCGCGTGCAGGTCGCTCATGACCTCTTTCGTCACGTCGGCGAGGTACTTGCCACCGATGAGGTTGTCGGTCTTGAGAAAGATCTCGCGCAGGCGGCTCTGCCCCGCGGGGTTGTACTTGAGGTTAAAGCGGTCGAAGCGATGGAACGTGTTCGACGCGTGCATATCGAGCGTATCGACGCTCAGGTCGTACGCCGTGAGGCTGAGCGACCGAAACACTTCGCTCAGTGTCATGAAGCGGCCGTCGCGAAAGATCACGATCTCACCCGGGCTGCTGCGCAGGCGCGACTTGATGAACCGGAGCAAGTGCTTCTGGTTCATGCACGCCGAGTGGTGGATGTGCGTGTCGACCTTGCGGATGTTGTAAAAGTCGCGGTGCGGCACGGCCTTTTGCGCGATCAGCTCGCGGTCCGAGTTGAGCAGCGTGTGGAGGTTGAATCGCGCCTCGAGGAGCTGCAGGCGCTTGTACGCGAGCGTCTTCACGGGCCCAAAGTTGATGATGCGCTTGACCTCAAAGTAGTCGTCGTAGAACGCCTGCTGCGACCCAACGTTGTAGATCGGTGTAGTTGGTGCGTCTTCCTCATACACGGTCACGACGCCGTCGACCATTGCAATGCGGTGTGCAGTAGTCGGTGCGAGCGCGCGCTGCAGCGGCTCGTACGGGATCTCGTCGCGGTGGCGCAGCCGCGCGCCGTTCTGCCGCGGACTCACGGGCGGCGTTGCGGTCACAGTTGGCGCCACCTGCGCATGCGCGTGTGCACATGAGAGCGTCCGGTACATGTTAGCACTGTAGGCGCCACATACACATACGTACACGCACATGGAACGACTCAATGCGCCATACAGACACAGAGACAAACGCACCTCGTTGACAGCGACCCACTTCGTGCGCAGCTCAATGCACTTGCGGATCATCTCGCACACGTCTTTTGACTCGCGGTCGATCTCGTCCGGGGCACTCGTGATCTGGATGCGCTGGTACGACGACAGCTGTCCGTACGGCTCGGGGAGCGTCTCAAAGAGCTCTTCTAGGTCTACTTGCACACATTGACGCGAATGTGAGTCGACGCACTTGACGCACGAGTACACGCAGTCAGACAGACGGAAGCGGTAGTCACGTACCGTTGACTGACTCCTTGTCCCCAACCGATGAGAGACGGCGCAGTCGCTTCTCGCTCTGTACCTTTTCGAGGATTGAGGCCTTGAGCCGCCCTTCGTGGCGCGTCAGCAGCGCCGACGCCTCGTCCTCCTCTTCGTTGTCCTCGGTTGCGCTGGTTCCTGCCGTGCCATTCGCGACCGCAACCGCGTTGATCGACGGCGAGCGGAGCATGTGCGCACGCGGACTGTCGTCACCACTGCTGTTCGCAGCAGCGCTTCGCGCGCTGACCGCGACTGGGTGCAGTTGATGGCGGTGCAGCAGCTCGCTGTCGTGTTCGTGTTCGTGTTCGCCGAGCGCGAGCTCACGTTCGAGCGTGCGTGCGATCGAGTCCATAGTGGTAGAACGTGGAGTAGATAGAGAAAGAGGGGGACAGAAGCAAGCAGGGAAGTGCTGTTGGACGTGCGCAGTCGTTTGCTTGGTGATGCTCACCGTGTGCTGTCAATGTCAAATCTGAATGTGAGTCGGCTGCTTCGCATGCAACAGCAAAACACTTCGGGACAATTGCCAATGCAAGGGACAACCGCACACACTATACGGAACAGGTTGAATGCGAATCGATGCTGATTCTCGCCGGCATACGTTTTTGAAGAGCGAATTTTCCAACCAGAAGGACACCGTATCCACTACGCAATCGGATGGACTAAACCGTGAAATCGCATTGTCTGGCAATTCTGCTGCACTGCATACGCGATCCGATTACCTAATAGATTCGGTGTCCTTTCTGCAGGCGTCTATGAACGATAAAAGAGAGATTTTGCCTCTCTGTAACACGTTAACATGATAGCTGTTCGCTAAGCGAGCCAATCGAGCTGATATGCACAAAAGAGAATCAATAATTGTCACTAATTTAGATCGAAATAATGTTATGCATTTGCATGGGTCCTGCAGTTTTGCATGTGTCTGATGTATACTATCGGTATACGAATCAGTATATGTATACAAAGTCTCATTTATTTATTTCCATGTAAATGCATATTTTACAACGTTAAATAGAAAATATACATAGGCACGAGAGAACCGACAAAGTAGTTTGTGCTACATTTGACGACAGAAACGAGTCAGAGAGCGTGGCTTCGTTGGCACGCTATCTTGCCTGGAACATCACAAGACGGGGTACATTACATTCTCGCGGTACTTCGCATCTCGCGAGTATTGTGTTCCATGTGGTGTTTACGCTTTAACACTTTCAAGACAGAAGGATACACAAGAATTGAATCAGCGAATTGAATAATTATCGACGACACCAGAGTTTGCTTTGTTGAACCATCGAACAGCTTGATGGTACGTCAAAGTACATGGCAGTGAGTGTCGAGTCGAGGGGCCCTTTGCGAGTTCTTCTTGAGCTTTGGTGACGCTCGTCGTGCTCGCATAGTAGTTGTGCGCAGCTGACCCAATGGACGCAAAGCAGCTGCCAGAGGCCGACTGGTTGCCGTAAAACATCCTCGGGAGGATGTACTGTACTGTGTCATCATCGGCGGTGTGTGTTTCCGTTCCGTTTTGACGACAAATAAAGGTCCAAAGATCAAGACTGATTCATCTTGAACATACTATTACATCCGATTTCTGCATTCTGATTGGCTATGAATTGTTTGATGAAAGCTGCCAAATTTCTTTCTCAGTTACTGACTGAGAATGCTATTGCCAGTGCTGATGTTTGTATACTAACTTTGAGAGTAAAATTAGCAATTTGGATTTGACAGTAATTTCAAGACGAATTTGTCAAAATCGTACTTATTTGCATAACTGTAGATTTATGTTGATATCAATGCGATCAGCTTTGAATAATTTGCAGACATGCAAGGAATCTTTTACAGCAGCAGACACAATGTCACCGGCATGAGCAACACAATGGACAACACCACTACCACGCGCAACATGCTGATGAGCGCTGCTTGCGCTACGTGCAACAGCGGCATGTCGGCAACCAATGTGCTCGACGTCATCAATACCGAGCAATCTCTGGCCAGAACTACGTTCATCGAGCATTTCAGACAATGGACAGAGAGGAGCGCAATCACGCGAGAGCAGCTGCCCAAGCGGGAACAGCTTCCAGATACATTTGCGCGCCATTCTCGGCAGCTTCGTCTTCCTTGCCACGCGTTCGCCATGACTTGCAATATTGATCGAGCAATACAACAAGAAGTATCGTACTGCTATTGTCGCTCATGTAGTAAATACTCGTCCATGCAGATCAGCTCGTCCACTCACGAATACAATAGACATCGACCGTCGCTCTCTCTCTCGCTTGTCGGTGGTATCTTTTGCTCGTTGAATACGCCAATCGCTCAAACCACTCGTACTAATACGAGCAGACTCGCAGCAACTATGGAAAGCGGTTCCCGCACTCGTTGCAAAACTTGTTCGTCGACGGGTTCGTGCTAGTGCATTTTGCACACATCTTGGTCGTCTGCGCCGCGCGATGCTCATCTGCCATAATGACGTCCTTGAGCGCAGCAATGACGTCAGTGATACTCAGCCGCGCAGTCGACTCAAACGCGCACATCCGCTGCACGAGCGTCCACTGCTTGTCAGTCAGCACAGCTGGACGCGCGTAGCGCTCGGTCGTCGCTTTCCGGATCACCTCCTGGTCCATCGTCGTGCGACCCCACGGCCGCTCGCCGGTCGCAACTTCAATGATGCACATCCCAAGCGCGTACACGTCGGACGCAAACGTCGGAAACGACTCGGCGTCCGTGTTTGCAAGCAATAGCTCGGGCGCTTTCCATCGCGACGACGTCGCGTGGCGCTTCGGACTCGTGTCCTTCACGTTCGTCGTGTCGTAGCTAAAGCCAAAGTCGCAGAGCTTCGCGCGGCCATCGACGCCAACGAGGATGTTGCTGCACTTGAGGTTGTTGTGCACGACGCCGAGGCGGTGCAAGTACGCGAGGCCCTCAGCGGCTTCGAGCAGCAAGCGCCACATCCGGAGCTTGTTCCGCGGCGTCTCGACGACAAACTCGTGGAGACTCCGGCGATCGCCAGCGTCTTCACACAAAAAGAACATCGGCGAGCCGACGTAGCACGCGCCAATCATCTTGAGCACGTTCGGGTGGTCGAGCTTCGCCCAGAGCGAACACTCCTGGAAGAGCGCAAGCTGCGTCGGCTTGCTGTCCGAGTACATCGACTTCACGACGACCTTGAGGCCCGTGCGCTCAAACACACCGCGGTACAGCGCGCCGTACGAGCCGATCGCAAACGGATCGGTGCGGTACGTCACTTCGTCGCGCGCGACAAACCACGTTGGGACAGGAGGCGGGAGAGACGCGTGGTGGTGGAACCGCAGCGTCTGCACGACTTGCGTCATGAGCTTGTAGTGCGGACTGTCAGGTGGCTCCTTTGCGAGCTCATAGTGAATCTCCGTGAGCGCCTCTTCGACACCGCGCTCCGTGAGCTCACCAAGCAGCACGAAGCGGTTCGAGAGAAGGCTCGTGAGCCATTGCGATCGGATCGCGAGGTCGCCGTCCCAGTACGTCTCCCACTCGTTCATCTCGGGTCGCGATGCGAGCCCAACCTTGATAAAGAAGTAGTTGAGCCGCATGTGCAGCTCGCGTAGACTTGCGAGGAACCGCCGGTTCGCGGCAATGCGCGCAATGAGCGTCTTCGATGCGTACTTGCGCAACAACTGGATCGTCTTGCCGACTTGCTCACCATAACGTAGGATGACGTCGCTTTGAATACGGGCGCCGATCGCCGTTGTCTCTACCTCCCTGCGAAGGAACACCAGGCGATTGTACAGTCGCTGCACGAGCACCTGATTCTCCTGTAGCGTGTAGCTCAGGTCGCAGAGTACAATCAGCGCAGTCGCGATAGTGAGTTCGAGCATACCGGGCACAAGGAAGTCCGCGAGACTGCGCGTGCGCGCTGTCGACGCCGCGGACGGCCCCGCCGCCGCCATGCGCGACAGCCCGGCACGCTTCGCGGCGCGGCTGGCTCCGGTCTGCTCGCTAGCACTCATAGTAGCGGTAGCGACCGATGGAAAGCTAGCGAACGGCGAGCGTGGTCGCGCTTACACAACAAAGCAGCGGCGAAGTCGCCAGTTACGATGCAGATCCACGCAAGGGACTTGAGCTGGACCGAGCGAAAAGAGAAGTGAGTATTTGCGTGCGTGCACTTGCGTGACTGCTTTTTTGGGTGCAGTTGAAAAGTAGAAGAGCCATGTTGGCTGTAACTGTGTGCAGAAACTTCAAGATCGCACACTGTACTGAACTGCACAAAATATTTAGAAACTAATGGCACTATGAGATTGACTTTTGTACAGCTACAAGTCAATATCAAACCATCATATAAACACGCATAGCGCCGCTAAGATTGTTTGAGGTGCAAAGAAAAGTTGATTTTGCTTTGCAGTGGCTGAGATGCAGCGGATGAGGTGCACCGTAATAGGTTCATTGAAAGAGTCAAGTCAACAACAGTCAGAATGGGAACGATTCAAATAAGTTTCTAAATGTAAAAATTTATGTCAAAGGTATATGGTAAATATTGGACCTTCAAATGACGTCAACAAATCAGCGAATGGATGATATTATTTCTTTTGTTTCTTTGTTAGGATAGGAAGGTGAGCTATCAGAAATGGATTTTCTGATTGGGTTGTCATAAACAAGCGCGATGTATTTTTTGTATATTTTGTGTGAGAGTGAAGGGCGTAGTTGTGATTGCTGCTGAGTTGTCTACATGCAACTACAAGCAATGACGAAGCCTCGCGCAGCATGCATGCTGCATGCCATGATGCAGCAATCGCAGAAGACAGTGTCGCGCGACATGGCGTTTTAACATCCAGGTTGACGTCGTCGAAATCGTCGTCGTCCTACAAGCTGCATGACGCGAGGTGCGAGCAGGCGCTGTTAGAGGTGTCGATTGATCGCTATATTGATATATCAATGCAGTCACGGCTGCGTGGCGCGCGACGTACGTGCTGACAGCGCCAGAGCTGCAGTACCGGAGCCTGTCGCATCCATCTGCGCTGCTGCCGCGCGTCGCGAGCAACCAAGAGACCGAGTTGCTGTACATGGCGATCAAGGC
>JAASFP010000440.1:0-21756 GCA_023333825.1 Globisporangium radiosum
GAGCTCAGCGACGGCGCGCACAAAGGGCGCTTCATCTTCCAGCACGACAACACCAGTATTCACAGAGCGCGCTCGACGACGGAGTTTTTGGCCGCGCTTGAGATTCCGACGATGGACTGGCCAGCTCTGTCGCCGGACCTCAACCCCATCGAAATCGTGTGGGAATGATGGCGAGACTCGTGTACAAGCACGGACGCCAATGCACAAGCGTTGATGAACTCAAGACTGCTATCCTCACTGTTTGGGACGATATCCCGGTCGAGCTCGTTGCCAAATTGGCTGGCTCAATGACAGCTCGCTGCATCGCTGTGGTGCGGAGAAAGGGCGCTAAGATTGGTTATTTGGTGTCTTGTGAAGTCGCTCTAGTCACACCACAGTCTAACATCTCTCATCACGCGCTGGTTTTCCCCGCAAGCGCTTGGAACGCCACTGTCCGCTTCTTTTTGTCGCATCCTATAACAGGGTTTGAAATTTCATATGGTCGTCCTGTGGCTACACTTGGTCAAATCGAGCTGAAATTTCACCACAAGAACGCTCGCGGTTGGGTCTATCAGTTCGCAGAAAATCTCGCTTTAAACGCATTTTTGCAAGTGAAATATTAATTTTGGTATTTTTCAATGGTGTCCGTAAGATTTTGGCGTGTACTGTATCTTATTGTTCGTTTGCAGCATTATAATTTTTTTAACGAGTCTACATATTATACCACGTAGCAGCATACTATATAGACGCATTGCTACACTTTCACATGTCAAACGTTTGTAGCATTGAGATTGTAACTGTTGGATCGCTTCTCTCTCATGCATGTGTTCGTATTACAACATCCACGTCGCTCGATCGATCGACAACAGCAATCGTCTGCGCTCAGACACATCCGATCTCGAGCACACGGTTGTGCAGCAATCGTCGAAGCAACCACGCTGTCAGTTTGTCGAGTTTTTGTCGTACAACAAATAGTGTACTGTAGTCATTTGTACCGGGGTGCTGTAATTAGCATTATATTGTAGTCCCTCAGCGTTTTAGTCCTGCCCACACAACAACGACACGCCACTCTTGATCGAGAAGAAAAAAGGTGAACGAGTGCGACTGACGCGCGTTCGCCCCACGCAACGAACGACACACGCGCGCGCCTCTTGCTACAGCCAGCAGCAGCAGTAGCAGCAGCAGCAGTAGCGACCATCCCCACCACCTCACGCACGATTGCCGACGAGTCGTAACGCAACGCAGCAATGGTGTTAGCCGAACTCGGTACGAAGCTGCAGACTGCGCTGTCGAAGCTCAACCGCACGACAGTCGTCGACGACGACGTGTTCAATGCGATCCTCAAAGACATTTGTAGCGCACTGCTCGAGTCCGATGTGCAGTTCAAGCTCGTGCGCGAGCTGCGCGACGGCGTCAAGCTCGCTGTGAGTCTCCAGGACGATAACACGTCAGGCCTGAACCGCCGACGACTGATCCAAAAGTCGGTCGTCGACCAGCTCATTCGCATGCTCGAGCCCGAGGCGAAGCCGTACAAACTCAAGAAGGGCACGAGCAACGTCATCATGTTTGTCGGTCTCCAGGTACGCAATCGTGTGTCTGTCTGTCTGTCTATACGCCTCGCTGGCTGGTCACACTGTACGACTTCGACAGCAGAGCCACTTACTATACACCCATGCACTCCATTGACCGACTGACTGACTACAGGGCAGCGGCAAGACGACGAGCATTGCCAAGTTTGCGCACTACTACCAGCGCAAGGGCTGGAAGACGTGCATGGTCTGCGCCGATACGTTCCGCGCCGGTGCGTTCGACCAGCTCAAGCAGAACTCGACAAAGCTCCGGATTCCATTCTACGGCAGCTACACGGAAGCTGACCCGGTACGGATCGCAGCTGAAGGCGTTGCGCAGTTTCGCGCCGAGCACTACGAGCTCATCCTTGTCGACACGAGCGGGCGGCACAAGCAGGAGGCCGATCTGTTCTCCGAGATGCAAGAGGTCGCAACGGCCGTATCGCCCGACGAGATTGTGTTTGTCATGGACTCGTCGATCGGCCAGGCCGTGCACGACCAAGCGCTTGCGTTTAGGCAGACTGTTGACGTTGGTAGTGTCATCATCACGAAGCTCGACGGTCATGCCAAAGGCGGCGGCGCGCTCTCGGCTGTCTCAGCGACCGGCGCACCGATCATCTTTTACGGCACGGGCGAGCACTTTGCCGACTTTGAGGCGTTCAATGCCGAGAGCTTTGTAAGTCGGCTCATGGGCATGGGCGACATCCGCGGCCTCATGGAAGAGGTCAAGACAAGCGGCATGCTCGACAACCAGGAGGAGATGGTCCAGAAGTTCCAGAAGGGCGTGTTTACGCTCCGGGACCTGTACAAGCAGTTCCAGAGCGTCATGAAGATGGGCCCGCTCGGCAAAGTCATGTCGATGATCCCTGGCATGGCCGGCATGGAGCAGATGCTCAACATGAACGGCGGCGAAGAGGAGAGCACGAAGCGCCTCCGGCGGTTTCTGTTCATGATGGACAGCATGACCGACGCCGAGCTCGATGGAGTGGTCCAACTAACAGCGACGCGGCAGACGCGCGTTGCGCGTGGCGCTGGCTGTCAGTTGTACGAAGTCGAGTTCTTGCTCAAGTGCCACAAGCAGTTCAGTGGTGTTGTCAGTCGCATGGGCAAGAGCGGGCTCATGAAAGGCGGCGACGGCGCGCTCGGGAAGCAAATGGCGCGGAACCCGAACGCTGTGATGCAGCAGCTCTCGAAAGCGATGGACCCGAAGATGATGGCCCAGATGGGTGGTCCCCAAGGTATGATGCGCATGATGCAGCAGATGCAGAGTGACCCGAGCGCGATGGCCAACATGGCGAAGATGGCCGCGAACTTTGGCGGCATGAAGATGCCGTTCTAGAACGTGGTGGGAGCGCTAGGTACGAGCGTCATGTGCGGCAGGTGCTTGTGTACGTAGGGACAGACGGATATGCAGATGGACTGCGTGAGAGAGCAGTAGTAGACAGAGCAAACAGCACCGGCATCATGTATGGAAGCAGCACGAGCGTTCGTTGGCTCGAGTAGACCTCATCCTTTTGTTGCGTCATGTCGTCAGTTTGTATATGGGTGGCTATTCCAAGACGGCGTTTCGAAGTTGACTGCTCTCTACGACTGCTAGGTAAGCTAGTGAGCTCGACGGTTTGCTATCTGTACTCACGCGTTACGAAGAACGACCGTAAGGCAGACGGACGTCGCGGAGCATCATCGTCAGTCGGTCGGAGTGTCTGTGTGAGAACACAAGCGAGCGCAACGCGAGCCGCCGATGAACCGCTGCTGCGCAAGCATCTCGGTCGCCCTTGATTTCTCGTTCGACCTCGGCTGCATCTGCAGCCTCCTGCTGCTATTGCTGCGAAGCGACTGACGCGACGGACCGAACGTCATGAAGCAGACGCTCATTTTCTCACATCCGAGCAAGGTGCACGACATTCGGTCGCTCAACAGCACGTCGTCAGCCGTTGCGCCACACCCGTCGCCGTCTCGACCACCGCAACGACCAGACACTGACGTCAATGGCAACAACCACGCCGACCATGCGCGCGAGCCTGTGTCGTCGCCATCATCACCACCATCGCCGGTGCTCGCGGCTGCAGTTGCAATGCCACAAGCACCAACAGTCGTGCCTGTGCACCGCGTCGCGCCAAAGCTCGCTCCGGGCAACCTCAAGAGCATGCGCAACCTCTTCTTTGACAGCTCGCGGTCGCTGACAAAGCGCATGCCGACGCTCAAATCGATCCTCAAAGGTACACCGACGGCTAAGACTGCGCCGAGCATGCGTCGGAGCGTGAGTATGGCAGCACGGACGCGCGCGATGCGCGGCGCTGAGTCCACGCAGCCCGACGAGAGCGACAAAGAGGCAGTCTACAGCTGGGTCATCAAGCCGCGCGCGGTGTGGAAAGTGCGATGGGACCTCTGGATCGGTCTCGTCATCCTCTATAGCGTCGTGCTCATTCCGTACCGAATAGGCTTTGGCATCGACATTGACGTACGTCCTGCATGTCTACATGTGTGGCTGTGGCCGCTCGAGGGTCTCACATTTGTGCTGCTGGCTGATACACTCACAGCCGTGGGAGCAAGTGCTGAACTACGTCTTTGACGCGAGCTTCGCAATGGACGTCGTGCTCAATTTCTTCACGGGCTTCTACGACGCTGACATCTTCATCCACGAACTGCCTAAGATCCGCGAGCGGTACATCAAGAGCTGGTTTCTCGTCGACGTGCTCTCGACGATCCCACTCGATCAGTTTGTCCAAGTCGTCTCGACTGCGTCGTCGTCGCTCCTGACACTCAAGCTCTTGCGGACGATTCGACTCTTTCGACTGCTCAAGCTCATGCGCTTGCTGCGGCTCAAGCGCGCGATCGAAGCGATCCAGATGGACGCACTCAACGCGCACGTGCTCCAGACGCTCAAGGGCCTCGTGATGATCCTGTTCATCATCCACCTCGTATCCTGTGGCTGGTACTTCTTCTATACGTGGGACCCAACCGGCATGAACTGGGTCACGAACTTTGCCCCGAACGGCATCAAACATCCGTACCTCGTGAGCTTCTACTGGGTCTCGAACACGATGATGTCGGTCGGCTACGGCGACATCTACGGCGTCACGGACGGCGAGCGTGTCTACTCGATCTTTGTCGAAGCGCTCGGGTCGATCTCGGTCGGGATGATCATTGCAAACATCCAGATGCTCACGGAGAACTACAACCCGCGCGGCATCAAGCTCAAGCAGAAGCTCCAGGAGACGAAGGAGTTTCTGCTCAAGCGCAACATCCCACGGCGCTTGCGGCAGCGCGTGCTGTCGCAATTCGAGTACCACTGGAGCCACCGCACAGTGTTTGACGAAGACCAGCTCCTGCGCCACTTTCCCATTAGTATCCAGTACGAGATCCTCGCGGCGTCGATGGAGCCGTTCGTGAAGCGCTTTCCGTTCTTTGGCGTCACGTCGGTCGAGTTCTTTGTGTTTGTCGTCCCGCGACTGCGACCGATCGTGCTTGGACCTGGCCAGACGCTCGTCGATGGCGAGAGCGTCTGGGAAGAGCTCTACTTCATCACGAGCGGCTCGGTCGAGAGCATCCGCGTGAACATCATCGTTGGGTCGCTTACGCCCGGTGACATCTGCGGTATCGAGTACCTCGTTGCCGATCGCAAGCGCTACACGCACACGTACCGGTCCGTGCTCAAGACCGAGCTGTATGCGATCTACAGCAAAGACCTCGTCGACGCGATCGGCAAGTGCCCGATTGCGCACAAGTACTTGAGCGACCTCGCAACGATCCTGAGCGAGCGATACGCTGAGTCGGCGCGCCGCGGACGCCATGCCGTCCAGAAAGCGCAGACACTGCGACGCCTACAGGAGCAGTCGCCAACGAGCCGCGTGAGCGAGCCGTTCCTGCAGTACAGACATCGCAAGTCGCTGTCGATTAACAACATCCACGCCCATGAACTCGACAACTTGCGGCGACTCAACCTGTTTGCGACTGACGAAGTCAAGACGCACTGGTCGATCGTGCGGCACTACTCGCGCCTCCGTATGATCTGGGACGTCATCATCGGCATCATGGTCGCAATGACTGCGATCACGGTGCCGTTCCGCATCTCGTTCGACGTCCAGGACACCGAGTTTCTGTACCTGAGCGACCGCGCGTCGGACGTCTGCTTCCTCCTCGACATTGCACTGAGCTTCGTGACGACGTACGTCGACGACACGGGCGTTGAGATCGTCGATCGTCACGATATCCGGCGGCATTACCTCAAGACGAACTTTGTCGTCGACCTCGTCTCGACGATCCCGTTCGACTTCTTTGTCGAGTCGCTCACGGCACAGAAGGACTATCGGTCGCTCAAGCTCTTTCGAACCGTCAAGCTCGTGAAGCTCTTGCGGCTCATTCGCCTCTCGAAGCTCTTCAAGATGAACATGCAGTGGACGTCGGAACTCGACATTAGCATGGATACCGTGCGGCTGCTCAAGCTCTTTGCGCCGGTCATGACGATCGCGCACTACGTTGGCTGCTTCTGGTACTACATGTCGGCGCAGCGCGCCAAGGACAACTCGTGGTGGGGCCAAGTGTACTTTGATGACCCCGACTCGGTCGTGTCCAAGTACATTGCGTCCGTGTACTGGGCCACGACGACGATGACGACCGTCGGCTTTGGCGACATCATGGCGGTCAACTACGTTGAGCAAGCGTACTCGATCTTCGTGATGATCGGCGGCACAACGCTGTTTGCGTACGTCGTCGGGACGGTCATCGAGGTCGTGAGCAACTCGAAGAGCCTCATGAACCGCGAGCACGAGATGGTTCAGAAAGTGAACGCGTACATCAAAGAGCGCGGTGTCTCGAACGAGTTCACGATGGCGTGTCAAGAGCACTTGCGGTTCCTCAACACTGAGAAGACGCTGTTCCACGAACCGGCGCTCTTTGACGCGCTCTGCTACGGACTCCGGAGCGAATTGATCCTGTACCTCAACAGCAGCATCCTCGCCAAGATCCGATTCTTTGACAAGAAGCCCAAGTGGTTCCTCACGCTCGTGCTCCCGCGGCTCGTGCCGCAGTACTTCCTCCTCGGCGACTTACTCATCTATCACGGCAACCCCGTGAGCGGCATTTTCTTCCTCACGTCCGGCACCGTTGTTGTCAAGGCGCCGCAGCAGTCCGACATCATGAAAGAGCTCAGCAGCGGCCTCTACAACAACACGACCAAAGGTAGTGCGAAAGGTCCGAATGGTCCTAGCGCCAACGCCACGTCGGCATCCGAGTGTGCAGGCAACATTGCGATGCTGTACGAAGGCGAGTTCTTTGGCTACAAGGAGGTGCTCACGCACTCGCTCGCGCAGTACAACGTGTTTGCCGTCAAGCCGACCGGGACGTACCTCCTGCCGCGCGAATTCTTTGAGACGTTCCAGGCCGCGTACCCGCACGTGATGGACGAGATGAAAGCGATGATTATGCACTCGATCCACAAGCAGCAGACGATCGTGCATCACTGGCAGAACAACGATGTGATCGGGATCTTTGGCGAAGAGCGCGAGCTGTTTTTGCGTAAGAACACGAACGGCAGTTGGAAGGACTCGATCGGGTTTGACGACATTGCCGAGACGACTGGGCATGACGACGCGAGTTGTTTAAGCAGCGCTGAGCATCTCGTTCGTAGCGACAGCGGCAGCATCGCAATCGAGC
The DNA here is from genome assembly GCA_023333825.1 of Globisporangium radiosum. NCBI lineage: Eukaryota > Oomycota > Peronosporomycetes > Pythiales > Pythiaceae > Globisporangium > Globisporangium radiosum. The sequence goes on from JAASFP010000440.1 coordinate 7,203, forward strand.
CGCCGCGCTCGTGCCGAGCGTCGTTTGTCAATGGCACTAGTGCGAGGACGATGTCGCAGGCGTCGATCCGCGAGTCCGACGACGAGTCCGACGACGAGTCCGACGATGTTGACGGCGACGCAGACGTAGCAGAGAACGACGACGACGCGAGGAGCGACGGCACGTCGAGCGGCCGATCGCACGATACGGCCGAGGAGCTCTCCGCACTACCAGGTCGCTGCCACGAGCTGTCGAGTCCGACTGTTGCAAACCTCGGCCAGCAGCGCTTCTCCGAGCCCCGCGTTCGACTCAAGCACCACGGCTCGGCGCCGCGTTTGTCCGAACAGACCAAGCCGGATATGCGGTTCCGACGTGGCTCGATCATCGGCATTGCAACGAGTCGCATGGGACTCCGTGTGTTGCCGGCACTGCCACGGACTGTGCCGCCGCTGCAGCGCTACCCGTCAAACCCGGTCGAAGTCGACGCGATCGTCAAGGAGCTGCTGCTCGTCGAGGGCTACCACGCACCGCGAATCGACACGACGAGGGACCTTCGACCCATGCAGTGACTGCGTGTAGCCACTCACTGCTGCTACAGCTGCGCCATCGCGACTCGCGATGCTACTGCGAGTGCACTTGATGCTGCTATTGGGGGTCACTATTTTCACTGTCAACAGCGCCGTCGCCATCGTCGTCATCGTCGTCGTCGCCATCGTCGTCATCGTCGTCGTCGCCATCATCGTCGTCGTCTTCCGCGTCGAAGATTGTCAGTCGATTCGTAAGCGACAACGTGCAGATGACGCCACGCTTGGCGTTTGCGAGCACGCGCCGCAGTAGCGTCGACGTCGCTGTTGCTGTCGCACTTGTCGCCAGGCGGCGGACACGACAGCTGCCGTGCAGCATTGGCAGTGGTAGCTTTGGCAGCGCGTCGAGCTGTTTGCAGCAGTTTGCAGTCAGCAGTCAATAGGGCTATTGCTAAGTGAAGCAAGCAGCGCCAAGGACGCACCTCGGCCGTGCGGACCTGGAGCTCGTGCAGTGCGTTGATGCGTGTGAGCAACGTGAATCGCAGCTGGTCGTACGGCTGCAGGTACAGCGAATCTGATTCATCCGCATCCATGGGACCACGTCGCGTCGCGTCAGAGCAGTCTGTTGGTACCGAGTGATAGCCGCATACGGCCACTTGTATCCGACAATATGACGCTTCACACCCACACGCGCGCACACTGCTGTACCTTGTGGTAATGCACCGTCCTGGTCGTTAACGTCCGTGATGAGGTATGCGAGCTGCTCTGTTCGCTCCAAGCTGCTGTCGCCATAAAAGTCAAAGCCTCGGAGTTCGGCAGCGCTGCCGTCACTACGCGATGAGACTGCGATCTTTGCAGCGTGCCACACGAGCGCGTCATTTGCGCACCACGTCACGCGTAGCAGCAGCAGCTCGTGCTGACTGACGCGCGCGCCAACCATGAGCTGCGGGCTCGGCGTTGTCGCTCGCTGCGTTTGGGAAAAGCTCGTGAGCGACTGCCAGTCGACAAGTTCGTCATTGTTGTCACTCTCGTCGTCATTGGCATCGTCGCTGTCGGCCATGCTGCTACTGCTGTCGCGCTCGACGCGAAAGTGCAGCGCGAGCTCATCGACGTTGCTGCCCAAGTCGACACATTCGCTTGCATCGACTGCGATCGTCTGCGCGATACACTGCGTGAGACATGTGAGCATCGCAAACCACTTGTGTTCGAGCGCCTCGAGTGCGTCGAGACTCGAGACAGACGGCGGTCGCGCGTCCATTGCGTTGGTGTCACTGTTACTGCTGTTGATGCTATCACTCGCTGGCGTCGACCGCGCAAGCTGCTGCGCGATGAGGTTCCCAAACGTCGTCTCGACGCGTCTCTTGCTGTGCGCTGGCTGCGCGTCGCGGTACGCCAGCGCGGCAACGACTGCGCGCTGCAAAAATCCGCAGAGTCGGCGTTGGTTCAATAGCGACGTCGTCGCGTCGCGGCCGATGCGTCCAGCTAGATTGGTACTAGGACCTCCACTAAGCGACGCGTTCGTATGCACACGAATGCGCGAGCGGAACCACGTGAGCAGCAGCAGCAGATCCTCGCGCGTCTCGTGCACGGCGTGGCTCAACGTCTCGATACTGACGTGTACCAACTGCACAGCAGCGACGAGGTCGTCAAGCTGCGCTGTTGTGATCCCGAGTGTTGTAACGAATGTTGTGGACCTCCACTTGGCGCGGCCACGGAGCTCGGTCAAGTGGAAGAGCAGCGCGACAAGCGCCGGCTTGATCGTTGCTTCGAGCAGCGTCGTGATGTTGTCGCAGCCGCTCTGCAGCGCTTTCTCCATGCGATCAATGCTCTAGATGTAGATATCGATAGATAGCCACACGTCACAGTGTTAGTCCGCTAGCGTCGCCCAGTACAGACCAACACTCTGGATCATATCAATGAGTCAGGCCACAAACACACACACGTACGAGCTCTTGGATGTCTTGTGCAAAGTACTGCGCGAGTGCTGGCGCCGTGATGCCGCTCGCCACGACTGCGAGCATGTCGACTTGTGGCGGGTCGTCACATGCGTACTTGTCGTACAACGAACTAAGTAGCGACAGCTTGAGTTCGAAGACGCGCGTCGCGGTCTTCCACCCGGTTGCGACCTGCCGCAATGCGAGCACGAGCGCGTTCAGCGCCACGTGGCTCTCCGCAACAACGCGCGTCACGAACGCGATCTCCAGCTGCGCGTGCTGCAATGCGCCGAGGTCGAGCGCTACGAGCCGATGCTGTCGCTTATGGTCTAGTGACTGTGGGCTGCTGGATGGAGTGGCGGCAGTCGACACGTCGTGGGCGTCTGTCAGTACGACAAAGAGCCGCGAAAGGTCGGGCGCGAGCTGCACGCGCTCGATGCGAGTTGTTATAGACGTTGTCTGTGCAATAGCAACTGATAGCTCATGCGCCTGTGCGGCTGCAACGAGCGCTGGCACGAGCACCTTGGTGAGGTACACGCGGCCGCGCCACCAGAGCACGACAGCGCCGCTCGTGTCGGCCGTCACGAGCACGCTCGTTTCGCTGTCCATCGCAGTGTTGCTGCTGGCTGTCTCATGCGGTAGTAACCGAGCAGCGCGATCGATTAAGTACGCAGCACTACCGTGCGGCAGCTGGTCGTTAAGTACGCAGTCATCACGATCATTGGGCTCACAGATCGCAGTCCAGTGCATCGCGGTGATCGCATGCTGATGCTGCAGCTCGTGCAGCTGCTTGAGTGTGCGCAACTCGGTGCGCTGCTCGCTAGTCTCAATGTCGTACACAACGACCTCGCCACCATGGCAGCCGAGCGCGAGGTAGAGCCCGCCCGGACTCCACGCGAGCGTCGTGACCTCAAAACTCACGTCCGATGGCTTGATGTGCAGCAGCCGCTGCCACGAGATCGTGCGCTGCGCAAAGATGACAGTGAGTAGTCGCGTCAGTGCGCTGCATGCGAGTAGCGAACGTATCTATATGCATACACACACCGATACAGGTGACGACGATGCAGCTTTGACGTACATGAACAATGACCTGGTCGTCCACAGTGAGTACAGCGACGAGGTCCATCGCTGGACAGTACGTGATGCAACGCGCGTGCGCGTACTTGTCCTGCAGCACTGCAAACGCCTGTCGTTGCTGCGCGAGCATCTCAGTGGTAGCATCGTCGCAGGCTGCGCTCGCCATGCTGCCTGTTGTCATCGTGTCTGTTTGCGCCAAGTTGTTGCAAGTTGCGGATATCGCATACTGTGTCGACTCGAATAAGTACGATTATGCAGACGACATCCACTCATGCAGCCATGCACATCAACGCGCATCACAACCACATCAAGCGACAACAGGTGGCGACGACTGCACGAGCATGAGCATGAATAGCAGCAGCAGCATGACACGTGTGCGTGTTGCAGTGGTCGGTGCCGGCATCGCAGGACTCGCAGCTGCAAACGCACTCGTTGCGGCACGTAAATTGCGTGTCGACGAGCTCTGCGTGCTCGAAGCGCAGCCGCGTATCGGTGGCCGCGTGCACACGCGCGCGTTCAGCGACGCACTGCCCGTAAACATCGAAGTCGGCGCCGCATGGATCCACGGTACGCAGGACAATGCATTTGCAGCGCTCGCACACGAGCACGGCATTGCGCTCAAAGAGGTGAGCGCGCGCAACCCGTGGCTGCACCCGCAGTCGTGCAACGGCTTCGTGCTGCAGCACGGCGATGCACAGCTGAGCGAAGAGCAAGTGCAGGCGACGTGGCGCATGTACGAACTATTGCTCGCGCAACTGCAGCAGCTCGCAACGACTGCAGACGCGAACAAGCGCAAAGCGCTCGAAAGCCAGTCGCTCGCGCAGCTCGTCAACGTGCTGCTTGCTGAGACCGACTCGGAGTCGCCGCTGCATGTGGCTGTCGAACAGCTCGAGCACGGCCGTACGCACGTCGACTTTTGCGTCCGTCTGATCGAGATCTGGATGGGCGCGACTGCTGACGCGCTGCAGCTCGGCGACTTTGTCGAGACCGACCTCATTGGGTGCGTCTTACAGGCAGTCGGGCCTCTGTGTATACATGTGTGTATGTGCATGCGACTCATGTGTGACTCATGTGTGTATGACTATGCAGGGACGATCCAGGTCCACACTGTATCGTACCGGACGGCATGGAGCGCTTTGTCGACGTGCTCTCGGCGCCGATCCACAAAGCGATCCGCACAAACTGCTGCGTGACATCGATCACAACGCAGAGCACCGACCCGCGCGTCGTGCTCACGTGCAGCGACGGCCACACCATCTATGCCGACTGTGTCGTTGTGACCGTTGCGCTCGGCGCGCTCAAAGCCGGCGCACTCACGTTCGCGCCACCATTGCCGATCGCCAAGCAACAAGCGATCGACCGCTCGCAGATGGGCCAGTACATGAAAGTGCTCGTGCAGTTCCGCAACGTCTTCTGGCCACACGACGCGACGTTCATCGGTCAGCTCGAGCGCAGTTGTAGTACGACCAGTACCAATGATGCCGACAACGCCATTGCCTTCCCGCTCGTGTTCAATTACTACTTTGCCAAGGGCGTGCCGGTGCTCGAAGGCGTGCTCATCGGCAACCGCGCAGCTGCGATCGCACGCCGGTTATCGGACGACGCGATCGTCGCTGCGTTCGTTCAGCAGCTGCAGCGCATGTACAACACGACCGCAGCAGCCGTCGAGCCGGTCGCGCAATACGTCACACGATGGGACGCGGATCCGTTAGCGCATGGCGCGTACAGCTGCCTCACGGTCGAGAGCTCGGACGACGACCCCGAATTGCTGCGCGCGCCTGTTGGTGACCGGATCCTCTTTGCAGGCGAAGCGACAGTGTACAAGTACCAAGGCGCGCTCCAGGCAGCGTACCTCTCGGGACTCGCAAGTGCCGCCGACATTGTCTAATGTCCTTACTACGTTGTCAACGCGTCATTGCGATAGCTGTTCAAAAATCAAGACGACACAAGTCTGACCTCGTGTTTCTGTGCACACTCGAGTGCCTATGCAGCGTTCAAGCTAGGACTGAGACTGATGTAGAGCGATTGAGTAAACAGCGACGCTGTGCCGTGCAGTAAGCTGGTATCGAGATAGCTCACGTAAGTACTGACACTGACAGGCATCACTCATCTGATATAGGCATCCACTAATATCCATTCAAAAATCGATATTTCGAGTCCTTTGGCGTATTTGAAGTAAGAAAGCGGACAGGTTGTTAGATGCCAAATCTGGAGTGCACAATACACGTCGCCAACGGTGGCATCGGAGCTGCTAGTCGAAGTGCTCACATTGTTCAACTTTGGTCGACTCGCACACATACACTGCAAGCAAACGGAAGACTCAAATCAACTGCGACTGAATCGTCATCGATGGCAGCACACGACTCACTGCAGCGCCGCCTCCGTCGTGGCGAACTGCCGTGTCGCGGCACGAACCTTGGCGGCTGGCTCGTCGCTGAGTCGTGGATGACGTGGGATGCCGACATTTGGGCAGGCGTGCCGCAGGAGATTGCTTGCCAAGGTGAGTTCACGACGATGCAGCACCTCGGACACGACGAAGGCGACGCGCGCTTTGAGCGCCACCGCGCGACGTGGATCCAGGAGCACGACATCGCCGAGATCAAGCGCGCTGGACTCAACACTGTGCGTGTACCAGTCGGCTATTGGATCATGGGCTCGGACCCGGCCGACGTGTCAAACAAACAAGAATGGCGCGTGTTTGCGCCACATGCGCTGCAGTACCTCGATACGCTCGTGAACGACTGGTGTGCCAAGTACGAGCTTGCAGTGATTGTCAACATCCACGCCGCCAAGGGCTCGCAGAACGGACGCGACCACAGTGCTGCCTCGACGTGCGGCGTCAAGTACTGGAGCGAGTACCCCGAGAACGTCGAGAATACGGTGCAGCTTGCGCAGTTCCTCGCAGAGCGGTACAGCGCGAGTCCAGCGTTCCTCGGCCTCGGCTTGCTGAACGAGCCTGAGTGTCCTGTCGACCGCGCCGTGCTCGAAGACTACTACACGCGTGCGTATCGCGCGATCCGCAGCACGGGCAACGACTGCGTGCTCGTTGTCGCGCCGTTTTTGACGGAGCAGTGCGCGCCGCACATGGAGAACTTTATGCGGTTCCCAGACTTCGAGAATGTCTGGCACGAGTGGCACCCGTACTTCCTCTGGGGCTACGAAGGTCAGAGCAAGACGCAGATCTTGCATGCCGTGCAGCAGTACGGCGAGATGGTGCGTGCGTGGCAAGGTAACTGGCTGCTCATCAGCGAGTGGAGTCTCGCGTCACCTGCATCGGCATTCCCGGCCGAAGACCGCGACGCACTCAAGCAGCTCGCTACAGCACAGCTCCACGCGTTTGCGAACGCGCATAGCGGCTGGACGTTCTGGAGCTGGAAGCACTCGGACGACATGCACAACAAACCGACAGCGTGGTCGCTGCGCCAGTTGCTGCACGACCGTGTGCTTGAAATCGGATGTGTCTGAGTACAGAGGTTGTTGTGCTCGCGCGAACGAGTGACGTGAAGGAGTAAGGCGATTGTACAAGTGGCGTACAGCGTTCGTAGAGGAAGTGAGAGACGTCAAACAAGTTTGATAGCGAGTGTTGCATTTAGCAGCATGTGATGCTGGCTCATGCGTGAAGCATCGCGTGTGTGTTGGGTTGGTTGGCTGGAAATGAGTGGACGAAACCACGTGCATGTAGTGCAGCCTCGAACGTTGTGTGCGCGAGCTAATTCGTGGCGACGAGGCAAGCCATAGCGGAGTGTGGCGAATCCACTTGTAGCTCGTTTGCAAGCTTCGTATACAGCAAAGGACTACTCGAGTCTCGCACTTCTTTCGTACTCGCAGGTCACAGGCGAGTGAGTTCAAGCATGTTGAAGCTATCCAAGCTGCTACTGCTGCTTGGTGCGGACACTGTTACTGGCAATGAGCGTATGACTTTCGAGCAACCAACAAGGTTGCTCAAAGCCGTGACTAATAGGACTTACAGGTTCAAACGCAGTTGCTTCGAAGCCGGAAAGTGCGATGTCGATCAATGCGCATGTGTCGACAGATAGAGGTGATGTCAACGAAGCAGCGAGCGCGCTGTCGCGCGGCACAACACTTCAAACGGCGAACGACTGAGCAGGAGCAACTTGCGATTATAATGCGGAGCCTACCATTGGACCGTAAATGAGTGTAAAGCCATACTTATATCCGAGATTCTTGTACTTTTAATTCAAATTATGTTGAGTTGATTAAGAATTGGCCAATTACCCACAGCACAAAAATTATTTGCAATGTGCGGCCAAACACAGATCTTAAGCGCTCTTTACAAGAACGCTGCATCTGTGTAAAGACCGCCCTTTTATGCTTACAAATGTCCTTACTTGGACAATCAGCTATACATCTTTTCTGGTACGTGAAACTAACGGCATCACTCCACTGAGCAGACACCATGTCTCGAATGTAGAGCTTACGCCTTGACACAAGAAGCCAAAAGGTGGCAAAGCCACAGGTGTCAAGGAGCAAAATTGTGTCAATGAGCAAAATTATACTGTCAATCTCGTATATCAGTCGAGATGCAAGGTTCACTCAGTGCACGATGCTCTGTTACAGTATTTTACTACATCCGCGCTGACGTTCTCGATGCCTGTCACTGCTGTTGTTGGTATGCCTTTACCGCAAATACGTCGGCTGCATATACGCTCACCTTACATCCTGCGTGTGCGTAAAATTATACATACTATCTAAAATTTATTGCTCGAGCTTTCTCGTGTGGTCACACGCTAATCGAGAGGCAAGAATTACGCCGAAGTCATAGCTGCGGTACCGATAGAACCGACGGGTGCGATCACCGACAACAAAACAACGCACAGCTCGCTCCAACGACGATCCTCTAGCTGCGACATGCGTTTGAAGTATGCACCACCAACGGAGTCGATCCACACCTCAACACCATCGGCAGAGCAGGTTCCATGTGCGTCGGCACCTGTCGAGAAACGGCAACGATATCGGCACGAGTATCACTGTACGACGTTTGGTATGTTCATGCTGCAAGTACGTCAGCACGAAGACATATTCGATGTTCAGAGCGGTTTAATGCTGAGCGTTGGACAAATGGTAGAATGGCTTTCGGTTGAGTTCCAGTATAATTAAGGATATAAGAACAGGGCATTTAGGACTGCAGCGTCAGCAAATAAGATAGTATTAAAACGAGGTCACTCAATTCCAGTCACGTAGTGGTCGATCGATTGTTGTGGCTGCGCCGGGCTTCCCGTCGAGACCCGTGCTGTGCTGTTCAGTCGTGCCGTTTTGTTTTCGTGCTTAAAATAATTATACAGTCTCTCACACGCATACACTTGGTCACTCTCATGCTTATAAACTGGTCATGTATATTTTCTCTCATTCACGCCTCGCGTGCACGCATGCCCCCTAATATTGACTCTAACTTTCTTCGTGATGTGCAAAGATGATAACATCGTTTTTGATCATGACCCTATTACATTTTAGTTCTAATGCCCCGTGCAATATTTCATAATACGAAAATATCCCAACATCGTAAAAATACATTATTCTATCGTTCAGCAATAATCGCAACTCAGCCGATTTTCTTTTCAGCCCTATCCAGGTCTGCTTAGACGTCAGTACATGTTCGACTTTAATCGAATTACTGCATACCCACAAGTATCCTCAGCTGCGACGTCTAGTTTTCAAATATCAACATTTGTAGGTGCGAGATTAACAGAATGGCGACAGCTGTCAACGAGATTTCATTGCCATTGTGGGACAAGTTGCCTGGTAAAGTAAGGGACTGTTCGAGGTCCATTAGTGCATATTTTACCGTCTATCAGTATTGCGATGCACCGATCCCAAACGCGGACTTTTTCTTACCAACAAACAATTGTGCTATCCAAGTTGCCGTAGTTTGTATGTACAAATTTTACATACGAATGATACGAGTGATTAGAAATTATTGTGTCCTTGTTGAGCAAGAGCAGCATCACTGTCATGGCACATTGTGGCATTGTTGAGGTAAGACTGTGTTGTCAAACATATGGGTATGCCGTTAAAATTAGTAGCATTATTGTTTGATTGAATTCAGTCTTATGTTTACAAACAGGTTGATGATATCTCCTTAATTTTCATATATATACAAATATATAATGTCATAAAATAATATTATTCTGTAAAGTGTGATTGGAATAATTTTGATATTTCAGTGCATCAGCGATTTTTCTGTTATTAAAACCACATTTAGCTTAAATCATAAATTATACGCTTACGCTTGATATTTGCGTATTTATGCAACATGAGTATGCTATAAATTTAAAAACGTGTTATTTTGTGCTGACGTTGATGTTATCAATTCGATGACGCAATACAATATTTGTTGTATTCGGATGGCGTAATCAATGTATTATTTTCTATTTTGTTTAGCTTCTGATGTTGTAGTTCTGTATCAACGCTTATCCAAAAATCCATTTTTTGGTAATCATAAGTTGTTGGTAATCTATTGTTATTGATGATAATGAAATCGTACTTTTCCTTGTGTTGGATAGAATTCGATTGTATTCTGCGAGATTCCGATCGTATCCACATCCGCCATCTGTCATTCGTCGCACTTTGTCTTGTGCACTCTGCGTCGACCAGCTCATGCACCGAGTGTTGTTAAAGCTCACTACCTCCACGTCACCTGCGCGAGCTGCTGCTACTGCTGCTCATTTCCAGATCGCGCTTCTGCCGTCGTCACCTCTGCGAGTGTTTACCCCTGCTACCTGCCAGCTTCTCTTTGTGCGCCACAAAATGACGGAGCGCATCGACCTGTCGAACGCCGAGTGGAAGCAGCGCCTCACGCCTGTGCAGTTTGAGATCCTGCGGCTCAAGGGCACGGAGCGCGCCGGCACGGGCGAGTACACGAAACACTACAAAGAGGGCACGTACGTCTGTGCAGGCTGCAAGACGCCGCTGTACACGTCCGAGACCAAGTTTGACTCGGGCTGCGGCTGGCCAGCGTTCTACGACGCGATCCCTGGCGCGATCAAGGTGTGTGCGTGTGTAAGACCATGTGAATGTGTGTGTGCTCGCGTCGTCTGCATGCAAGCGCTCACGCTTTTTTGTTGTGCTGCAGGCGATCCCGGACCCAGACGGTCGCCGCACCGAGATCGTCTGCGCTGCGTGCGACGGGTATGTTCCTAGCAATAGCGTCGCGTGGTCTGCGAGCGCAAGCGTCGTTGATTGCCTGCAGCTGACAGCTGTGCTATCTTGTCTCTCATGTATCTGTGCCAATAGCCACATGGGCCACGTGTTCAAGGGCGAAGGCTTCAAGACACCGACGGACGAGCGCCACTGCGTGAACAGCGTCTCGCTCGTGTTCCACGCCGGCGAAGCGCCACTCAAGGAGTAGGGTGACAGCACTCGAGTCTGTCCGTGTTCTCGCTTCTATAGCATGTCGTCCCACACAGAACGGTAGCTGCCAGTTGGTCCAGTTACACTCAATCAACTCGCACTGTATCTCTCGATCGATCCATTCATCAGTCCATCGCATTCTCATACAATCTACACTACTGCACTACATACACTACAGCAGTGCGTCGTCCTCGAGTGCACTGCTGTCGTTGTCATCATGGCCGCTAAGCGCGCACTCGGCAGCCAAGAACGCGCGCTCCTTAGCGTTGAGCACGAGTCGATCGTGCGGTATCCGCGGCGCAGTCGGCAGCACAAAGTCGCGCACGCTGTCGCCAAAGACTGCGCGCACGTTCGCCCGCCAGCCGAGACTAAACGGCGCCGCGCGGCCAAACGCGTGGAACTCGATTGTTGTTGATCCCGTAAATAGCAAATACGTGTGCACGACGACAAACACGAGCAGACTGAGCGTGAGCGAGCCCGCGAGTACGACTGCGACAAAGCTGCTGATCGCCACGTCGGTTAGAGCGCTTGGGGATACGCGCATGGACCGCTCGATTGGCCCAATGAGCGCCAAGAGGATCATGGCGAGCGCCAAGAACGCGTAGACGACGAACTGAAAAAAGAACTTGTAGTTGCGCTCGCCGACGCAGTTGGCGACCCACGGACAGTGGTGATCTGCGCAGTTACAGTATGTGTGTGGTTGTGGGTGTGAGAGTCAATAGTATATACTGGCAGACTACGAGCAGCAGACGCACCCATCTTGAGTACGCAGCGGTTGCAAAAGCTGCAGTGGTGCGCACGGAACGGCTTGCGCTGCCGGCAGCGCCGACACGACTGCATATGGACCTGCTTGAGGCTGCTACTTGCGCCTTCGAGCGCGTCCTGCATTGCGTCGTCAATGTGCTCGAGCAGTTGCGCAGTGACGTATCCAGGGTCTGTGTACATCGTCATAGCACCCATGATTGTATGTGTATGTAGGCAAGTGGAGTACTGTCAGAGGATACAGCGATGTATCTGCAAGTGCTCGATCACACGTGCCTGTCATGACGACGCGGTAGTACGCGACGCTCATGCACGCGACGAAGAAGTGGAAGAGCGTAGCTTCAAGCAGCCATGCGAGCGTCGAGAGTGTGCCATGAGTGCGCAGCAGCTTCGGCACGAGGTGCTCGCTCACAAACACGGAGTACTCGAGTCCAACGATCGCGACCACGAGCAGCACGGGCAGCAACGACACTGCGCGGATGAGCTTGCTGCTCGTCAAGCGGCGCATATCCACAATCGCAGCGTAGCAGCAGTCCGTGTAAGTACGACGTACAGTCTTGCTACAGCGAGCAAAGCGAAGCGGGACACATCATGAGCGCACCTGTCATGCACGCGCAGCATCGTCACGCTTCTTCCTGCAAGAAAAGCAGTTGATAGAATTGACGCTCAGACCTGTACGTTTCACACGAAAACAAAATACGCATATACACAACAATCAAAACGTACTAGTATATAACAAGCGAAATACGTATTTAGCAACGCAACATTTACTAAAACTTAAAACTATATTCATATTATGTTTGTACGTGGTCGATGTTAAACAACCTCTGATCCATATTCACAGTTGATATAAGTGTAAATCAGTCGCTAAACAGGATATTAATTGGAGTGCTATTTTGGGTGATGTTATAGTACATCCAATAAAATACTTGTAGTCACGGTTTACGTACACATGCGACGACACAGCATGATGAGCTTGTTATCGCTCGCAGCGACACTAAACTGCATATACACCAATTGTCGCGTCGTGCTTGATCACTTGAAGTCGACTCGGCGAAAACATCGCTTTGCTGTTGCATTTCTCAGGCTGTCATGACTCTCAGTCGCGACATTTAACGAGCGATTAAATAATTGCCTTTTCTGCCTGTATATATTGCCATATTTAAGTGGGCAATTGGAGTGTTTGTCTCCAAAACGCACTTGATTGACACTTGGCTGAATTCTAGTGTCATAATAGTAGTGCAAACTTGAGGGAATTGTGGTCAAAAAATTGACCAATATTGGTGGCAAAAGGATGAAGTTCGGATCGTGACGAAACCTACCTATATAGCTAATATACATTTAGCTATATTCAATCAATCCATATTTCACTGACCGAATATAATCGCCGAATTGTGCTATTATATTCCGGTGGAGAGTATACAACTTTATCCAAAAGTTCAGACGACATGACAGTAAAATTGCTTTAGTTTGTTCTTCCATCGATACGGTGATCTACTCAACCTTTGTCTACAGCTGTACAACAGCTCTATATGAATACAAACCAAAATAAATCAAATATAGATCTTTGAATTAAACTTTAACTCTTTACAGATGTTTATACGTCAATATTCAAACTTAGAGATACTAAATAATAAAACTGCTGACAGTCAAATTATCTTCCATCGGCTCATTCTAAGTGTAACTGCTCGACCTAATTTCATGTCGAACGCTGTAAGTGTACAATTACAAATACAAGAATCGAATGTCGACCCATCAAGATGAAAATAAATGGCTGAACAGCATAAAGACGCTCCACAGGCGACGACGAAAAGATTGCAATCGACGGCGTGCTTGTGTCGAACAACGTGCGAATAAGTAGGCGACACCAGGCAAGACTGGATTAAACCCAAGCCGAGCACTGAAGCTTTCACGTATATCCGAGTCATTTGGGTTGTTGTGTACTCTTTGTAACAGTACAAAGAGGTTTCAATACATTGATGCCTCGTTTATGCCGTAATAATAACAGCAAAAACCCAGACATAATCCTACATATAACTAAGCTAGATAGCACAGGTTTCGGTAACGCTTTTCTCAAGGCAAGATCAGATTTTCTTTTTTCGAGGTTTAGATTGTTCCATATAATTTTCTGTGCCATCAATCGAATGATATTTTTGCTGCTCAAGAGAGACGACGATCAAGAGTAACAATGTGCGCTGCAAGAGTACATGTGTATTGGTGTGTTTATATATTTGTACGTGCATATGTATGTATGCGCCTACGCATGTATGTGCGTCTTCGTCTATATACGAACTCTCACAAAGCGGCACATGCGTGCTTGCGTGTGATGATGGCCTGGAATTCTGAAAAAGATGTAAATGTGAAACTGTGTTTGGTTTTCGAGTATTTGCTGTTCACCGTTCAAGTATTGAATTATATTGGGGACACTTTATCGCATTTATGTGCTCAATTGGTGTATTTGCGCGAATTTTATTGGTATTTCACTGTACTCGCTCAGTCATGCGTTGTGCAAAACAAAAATCAAATGATTCAATGTATGCAAGTAGGTCCGTTGGATGCACAAGATACAGACGCATCGAATGATAGTACAGCTTTCATTTTTGTGTTGTTTTGAGTTGTAAGTGGTTGCTCTCAACCATACGCAAATAGGTATTTGTTTTACTACGACACATTACGACACCAAACGATACAGTTTTGACAAGGTACAATATGATTCTACTGACATGGTTCATTTGACACGATACATTTTAACAAAATGCAACTATGTGACACACTTTAGCACGGTGCACTGTGATATGGCACAAAATTCAACATGGTACACTGTGACTTTCAGACAAGGTGAAATTTAATACTGCGCAATTCCACACAACACACACATGCACGATCAAGCGAAATACAAAATCAAAAACC
>JAASFP010000441.1:0-21748 GCA_023333825.1 Globisporangium radiosum
CGAGCGAGGCGACAGTCGAGTCTCCGAGCACCCACTCACGTTGTAGCTTTTCGCTCATCAACAGATCGATCAATCGATTGGTTGGTCAGTCAGTATGTGAATACATCTTGTAGTTATTGTATTTTGGATATCTGTGTCGAGCTTACGGCGGCTGAACCGAGTCGTTTGAGTAGCTTGTGGATGCAATCGAGAGAGCAATCAAACATACAAGTGTAGTCCATTGTGTAATGAGTGGATTGGCGCAGCGACATTGAGGCATGCAATCGCTGATGGAACTGTATGGGAACGCAGGTACTCCGTAAGGACTGCAGCTTAACAGCGTGAGTCTTTCATGTTCGACGATGCGCTGGGATCGGGTTTTTGGATGGTGACTGTATCGCAAACGACTCGATGAACCGACAGTCTCTTGCGTCGTGTCAGTCACTCGATAGGAACAGCGCTGCACCATGCACGGTCAAGAGGCTCGCGACCTGGTCAGTCGGTACGTAGACGAACGCGATCGGAGGCTCGTGCAAACCGGACGCGAGCTGCATATGTGAGCGGAAGAGCGGACACCGGTAGAACACGTCACTGCTGCTGCTGGACGAAGACGTCGAAGCACCAGCTATACTCGCTGATGTTGCTGTTGCGTCTGCGCTGCTATTATTGTTGCTGCTGGTGGTACTAGAGCGACTGCTACTGTCGTAGTTGCTCGCGCCGTGCTCGCACTCGACGATGCTGCGCCGCGTAGCAAGGAACCCGAGCGCACTGCCTGCCTCGGATTGGCACTGGAAGTGCGTCGACGCGTGAAGATGCAGCAATGGCAAGCGCTGAGTGACACCCGTCGAACTCTCGACGAGTGCGCCGAGATCGCTGCACCACGCGGCATTCTGAGCCGAACAGAGTCATATACACAGACAGATAAGCGTACATAACAGTCAGCAGATCTGCACTGGCGACGAGCGCCAATAACGACTGCAGCAGCAGCAGCAACACACTGTCGAAGTAGCCACACACTCGTGTGGCACGCACCGCAATAGCGAGCCCTGCGACTGCAATTGACGCGAGCGAACTAAGGGCGTGGCGCGCGTCCGAGTCGACTTTGTCGTCGTCATTGCTGCCACAAAGCTTGTTGGTTGCAGCTGCTGTCGGCGCGACAGGCGATGGCGGTGCGAGCACGAGCGAGATCTCTGCAACCTGCACATCGTTGGCAGCCGCGACGCTCGAGCAGAGCGCAAACAGGAAGGCTGGAAAGCGGAGCAGACAGGTCGAGCACAGCACAGACACAGAGACGCAGAAAGCGAGTGAATGAGTCAACAGCGTGCTGCTACGAACTCTATGACGACGCTTCCACACAAGCACAGGTGACAGCCAGTCGTGCACGTGCACAAACCTCGCGGATACCGCAGCGCTGGGAGCCACACTGCGTCAACGAGCTGCTGTGGGCGTGGCTGCAACTGTTGGTAGGACGCTACCGCGCGACTCAGCCAGCGCTGCCAGCTCGTTAGACGCAATGGCATCGCGTACTGCTCTTCACTAATGTCGTCACTGCTGAGCATCGCTGCTGCGGAGCAGTCGTTCGAGCCATAGCGCTGCCACAACACGGGAATAGCGTCGTCGCTCAGTGCATCGAGCACCAACTGTATGTCCAGGTAGAGTGCAGCGGACGAGCTCGAAGCCAAAGTCATAGTAGCGCCAGAGGCAGCAATCGTAACGTCGTCGTGATTCGCACGCGGGAGCGACAAGATGAGCTTGCTCATGCGCCAGACGTACTGCAGATACGCCTCGATGGCCGGCAACTCGACCGCAACAAGTTGCGTCAGCAGTGCGCTCAAACAAGTAGCTGCACGACGGACGGCAAGAGCGCACAACAAAGAAACAGAATAGATCAATGACAACAAGAAATGCTTCCACACGGCGAGCAGAACTGGTGTTACAAGCTGTACGTTCAGCAAGAGTCGGCAACGTGATGAGACGGTGAAGATAGCCAAAAGTACAATGCAGGCTATCAGCAAGGAGGTGATCGATCAGGAGCGTGAGTCTGGTTGTATGCCAGCAGCTGGATCACGAATTGGCTGTAAGTCTGTGAGCCATCAGCAAAACGATGACCACCACGCGACAATGGGGTCTAGTCGCTTGTTTTCAACTTGGTGTACAGGCGTCCAAGTTGAAGCTGCATGAATGTGTGGATTCACGTCACCATCTGTGTGTTTGTGTTAGCAATGTTCACTACTAGACGTGTCAACGACGTATCGCGAGCGGTAAGCAATGGTCGGAGTCGAAGAAACTGACGCTGTCCACTGGGGTGTGTTGAGATAAAGCCGTTCGGCGACAGTCTTGCGTCCGTTAGCTAGAGAGGTTGTGTGATACGACTCGTTCATACTCCATTCTGCTCATCAGATACAGCATGATAACTTCATGGCATTGCTAACCTTTGTTGTGTGTAAGTGCAGCCGTCGTACTTACCGTTGACAATACAACAAATAAGAATCGCCTTTTCTTATCAGTTCTGTATCGAACAACATGTGCAGGTTTTTCGACACGACGTAAAATACATCTAGGCTTTGGGAGGGTTAAAATCAAATACTATGTCGAATTGGGTGCATGTAATCTGTTGATGACCAAACGACGCGTCTGCTCGCCGCCAACAGCATCGATCGACCAAGGCGTGTAGATCGTATCCGTTCTGCCTGTCAGTAGCAGTAATAAAGCAGCATGGCGCGCACGCTGCAGGCGCAGTCGAGGGAACTTGCGTTCCTGCTGCTGCTTCTGGCACTAACGACGGTGCTTCATGACTACAGCCTCGCGCAGAGTACGACGACACAGCGCGTCGTCGTGCCAAATCTCGCCGGTATGCTCTACCCGGCGCAGGTGCAGCATAGCGTCGAGTTTGGTTCGTCGCGAACTGCTACGCTCGTCTCGGCGCTCGTGTCAGACGACGGTACTGGCGGTAGCGGCAGCGGCGCATCGCTCGCAACAGAGTGCCCCATGCAGTTCTGTGTCGACGTGGTGTTCACGTCCGAGTTCGAGTTCGACCCGTTCCTGCTCGCGCGATACTCGTCTGTGCTGCCAACGAGCTGCTCGCTCATCTCGGCGAATGGTGGCGCCTCACAAGCAGCGAGCGCGATGCAACCCGTGATTGTAGGCAAAGACTCGCGCAACAGCAACAACAGTAGCGTGCGCGAGCAGACACACTGGCGGTTCGCTTCGAACGCGACCAGCGCTACTACAGATATCAGCAGCACTACTGCGAACGAAGTAGTGCCAACAGTCGATGTGTTGCTGCACCTCAAGCAGCAGAGTCAGTTCCGAGCGAGGAAGGACCAGCTTCTGATCCACGTCGCGGTGCGGCGCGAGAGCGCGGTCTCAATCACGACTGCGGTCGAGAGCTTTAGTCTCTACGGCAACGAGCGCGTGACGTACGAGACGACGCGCATCGACGCGCAGCGCGTGCAGATCGCGTTCGCGCTCATACGCGGCGCTGCAGCGAACGACGTGGTCGCAGAGGACGCGTACCCGGTTGTCGCAGTCGAGACCGACCCAAGCAACGACTCGACCCGTTGGGTGTACACGGCAGCGTCCGAGTGTGCGCCGTGCGCGCAGCAGCTGTACGAGTGCGCAAGCGCTGACGCGCTCCAGCGTGGTGCGTGCAGTTACGATATAACGAACGCGCCGCTCGTAGCGTGTCTGCGCGACCACTTCCACGTCACGACAGCGTGGTTCGAGAGCCAGATGGCGACGCAGCCTGTAGGCATGGACGTGCCGATCCAGAGTATGCTATCATACTGCTTTGATCAACTGTTTCTTAGTGACAGTGCGGCCAACAGCAGTAGCGCTGCGAATGTCCGCGATATGAACTGGTGGCGCGCAGTTGACGCGCTGAGCTGCCTTGCGAGCCGCCAGTGCCCGATCGGACCGCTCAACAGTCTGTATGCGTTGCGCAGCCCTGCCAAACTGATCGCGCTAACGAACGAGACCGAGTTTGTGTACTCGCTCCGCATCGCAGCACCGACGTTCTCAGGCTCGCTCGCAATCACCTTTGCGGCCAGTGGCAGCAGTGGCAGCGGGTACACTCCTGCGACTGTCCCAATCAGTGAGACGTCACCAGCGAGCGCAATCGTTGCCGCGATCCAGACTACGATCCCAGTCGCGAGCGGTGGCGTGTCGGTCCTCAAGACGTTTACAGACGACGCGTGGACGCTGACGATCTCGCTGCGGCACTTGCTATTCCCAAACATCGCGACTGCGTTCACGCTCAGTGCGAGCAGCAGCGCAACCATCGATGCGAGTGCTGTCAGCGAGACGCACGCATTCAACACGGTAGCTGCGCTCCGTGTCGAGACGTTCGATGCGGCGCGACTCACGCTCGAGTCGACGTGCGACGATTGCACTGCTATTCTCGCGGCGTGTCAGCAAAGCGACGCGTGCCGCGAGCAGGCGGTGCCGTGTCTTGTCGCGCGTCTCGACTCGCTCATGCTGTCACCAACCGTGCTAGCTCCCGAGTTTGGCACGCGCCGGGTCGACGCGCTTTCTGCGTTCAGCGAGTGCGCACTGACAGTGCCGGCCGCGACGTGGAGCCCTGTGCACCGAGCGTTTGTCTGCCTAGCGCAGCGACGGTGTGCAGCTGGTGCCGACCCTGTAACGGACGCAGCAACGGTCTTCCAGGTCGCAAACGGTACGCAAACGTTCGTCGTGTCGGCTACGGAGCCGGGCACTAACGACGTCGTGGCATTGACGTTCAGCCATAACACGTCACTTGGGTCTGCGAGCCACGCGTTCGAATCGTCGCTATCGACGCTCGCGCTCTTCATACGCACATTCGTGCTCGAGCACAACGGCGACGTGGCAGTGAGCAGCCGTGCTGACTCCGACGATGCAACCAAGCTGCGCGTGACGCTCACGTACGCGAACGTCCTCGGATCGCTGCCAACCGTCGCTGCCGCGCAAGACATCACGTGGGTCCAGGACGAGCCGGCGAGAGCGTACTTTGAGTACCCGGACGACGCTCGGATGGCGCTCGCGACGCTCCTCCAAACACTGCGCACAAACGCGCTGCAGTCGAGTCCGATCGGCGCGCCGTCAAACCACTCGTGGCTGCTCGCGCCCGAGTGCCTCGCGTGCAGCGCGCAGCTGTTTGCGTGCGACGCAGTGTATGTCGCAAGCCGCACGTGCCACTACGCGTCAATGACGAGTCGACTCGGTCGCTGTCTTATTGAGCAGCTACCGACGACAGTGTTTGCCGACGTGCTTAATGCCTCCAGCATCAACAGTAGCAGTGGCGCTGCTAGCAGCGTCGTTGTTCGGAGCGAATTTGCGTACTGCGCACAGCAGGCTGCAAGTGCGATGCCGAATGCTGTCGTTCGTGCGTCTGCTGCACAAGACGTCAACAGCGCGCTCAGCTGCTTTGTGGCGAGCAAGTGTCCGTTTGGACCGCTCGACGTTGTGCATGGCGACCAAGTAGTATTGCTTGAGACGTCGTCGTACATGCATCTGCTGCGCATCACAACGCGGACGTTCCAACTGACACTCAACTACCGCTTTCGCGACGACGACAGCAGCACGGCGACTACCGCAACGGCATCGATCGATAGTACGATGACACGCACGACCGCACTTGCGTGTGTCACGAGTGCGCTCCAAGCGTCCGGCGTCGTGCCGCAACTTACGATCTATGAGAACGAGGCTGGTGGCAACGAGTGGACACTCGCGTTCCGATACGACAACGTCGTCGTGCCAACCTTTGCCGTCGTGGTAGGCCTGAACGCCGAGCCAGCAGTTGCGACGATCCAGCAGACGTTCGTTCGCGGGTCACCGCGTCTCTCGATTGCACCGCGTGATCCACTAAAGCTCTTTGCGCAACCGGCCGACACGTCGCGCGACGTCAGCTCGAGCGTATGCCACGCGTGTGTCGAGTCCGAGCTCACAGCGTGCCAACGCTCGCGCTTCTGTCGCACAACAGTGTTGCCGTGCTTCGCGGATCGACTCGACATGTCGCTCGGCAGTGTTGCGAGCGATGCAACCGAAGTGGACGTGATTGACTGGTTGCTCGCGTGCGCGTCGACCGTTGCTACTGGAGGCGTCAGTGACGTCGCGTTCTACAACTGGTGGGCGCCATTCCAGCGCTTCTTGGCTTGCTATGCGCGTTCACAGTGTCGTGTCTCGAGCGTCTCGACAGCCACATCAAGTGAGGCCAGTAGCGTCGCAGACACAGTGACCCCAACCGTGTTGCGTCTCGAGCCAGGCAGCGAGACGCTGCACGTGCCATGGACCGACGCAAGTGCCGGTACGTTTGCAGTCGACGTTGCACCGCCACTCAAGGGCACAAGCTTCGCGGCGCAGCAAAGCTTTGCGTTCGTCGGCACGAGCAACGAACTCGAGCGCTTGCTCACGTACGTGACGATGGACGCAGCGAGTAACATCGCGGTCGACGTTGCGAAGCAGCAGGACTCGACACTCACAACAACAACAGTGCGCATATCGTACGGTGACGACTACGTGGGTCTCCTGCCGCGACTCTCGACGATACTCAGTGGCAGCAGCGACGGTGCTCAGCTGCCGCGACTCTACTTTGCATCGAGCGTCACACCGAGCAATGGCGCACTCGACTGGACGCGACTGCGCGACATCGTGCGCGGCGCGAGCGCAGGCCCCATCTCGTCACCGAGCGATGAGTGTCTGACGTGCGAGCAGACGTTCCTTACCGAGTGCCGCGATCTGCCGACGTGCAGCCAGCAAGTGCTCACGTGCATGGTCTTTGCCATGTCGGACCTGATCGCCAGCAGCGCCGAGAGCACTACAGCAAAGTCCGGCTTGCTGCCGCTCGGACTCGACCGCGATCTGCTTGCCGGGTTCAACTGCTTCGACATGCTACCGCCGAGCATGGCACAGCCAGCGCTCGCGTTCCTCGATTGCTTCGAACAAGCGCAGTGCACAGCGAACGAGTTGTCGAGTGTACCAGCAACAGTCTCGCCAAGCTACATTCGCCTTCAGCGTGGCCGCATTCGCGCATCGCTGCCGGTGCCGAGCGCAAGCGACGCTGCGACGTTTGCAGCTTCGCTTGAAGCGCTGCGAACCTCGTTTGCGCCGCTCGAGGCGAGTACAGGCGCAGCGGTCGTCCTCGAGACGTGGCAGCCGCCGGCAACGTCGGTTAGCGCAGACACTCAGCACGTCCAAATCGTCTTCAATCGCTACTACGGCGCGCTGCCGGTTCTGTCGCTACCGTTTGAGGCCGTGACGCCGCCGCGGCTCGTGCTGTACACTACAAGCAACGCAGCGCCGTTGCAGACGCAGCTCACCGGCACAATTGCGCGGTACATCGTGCGACCTGAGTGCACAAGTGTCTGCAGCGACCGCATTGCATCGTGTGAGAGCGGCGCGTCGCAAGCGTCGCTCGTGTGCCGCGAAGCTGTACTGCCGTGTCTGACCGATCAACTTGCAAGTGCGAGCGCGCTGGCGCAGTCTGCGACCGCCGTCGACGTTGCTGCGATGTTGCGCACCTGTGCAGCAGGCAGCATCATTGCAGGCGCTGCGCCCGTCGCTGACTTTGTCACGTGCTACCACGGCAATAGGTGTCCATTGAACGTCCAGGACGTGAGCGTCGCGCCGACGTTCCTGCAGCTCAGACCTGGTAGCGAGACGCTTGAGGTGTCGCCGACCGACGACACAACGTACCTTACGATCCAAAATCCGTCGTCCGACGCGAGCTCGGTCGAGTTTGCGCTCTCGGACGGCGAGTTCGCGCTGCAGACGCTCTTGGAATACGACGTGCTCGCGTCGCGTGCGAGTGTGAGCGTGAGCATCGCTACGGCGCCTGACATGAGCAGCTTGCTCGTGATCACGTACAGTGGAGGCTACCTCGGCAGCCTCCCTATCATCACTGGAATCGGCGTGCAGTCGCTTGCACGCGTGCTGCCACAGGCATCGACAGTGTCGACACTAATGGCTCAGCCACCGCGGTGGGACCTGTTGAATGCGCGCCTCGCGAGCCGCGTGCAGATTACAACGAGCAAGCGCATAGGCTGCAGTAGCTGTGCGACGACGCATCTCAGTAACTGCGCTGCGTGCGCGACGATCCTCCAGTGCCTCACGCAATTGCTGCAGTCGCCTGGCGCAAACGACCTCGTTGCTGTCAGTAGCGGCACTGGCACCGACTTCTCGCCGGCGCTACGGACATGCGTCGCGCCGCACGCAGCTGCTGACTGGCTCGGACTCGGCACGTTCTTTACGTGCCTTATGGACCACGCGTGTCCAGTCGGCGCACCGTTGCTCGACCCACGCAGTGCGAACGCGACGTTTGTCATCACACAGGATGCGAACTATAGCTTTGACGTCATTGTCGAACAACTTCCGCTGGCGATCACACTCGTGATCCCGCCGGATCTCGGCGGCGGCTCGTCCGCTGTACAGCTCGACCACAGTAACGGCTACACGGAGCTGTTGCAAGAGGTGAACGCGGTGCTCGTGCGCGCAGGCGTTGGAGCGAGTGGACTCGTGACGCTCACAGTGACGACATCCGCAACATCGACAGCGCAGACCGTCACGCTGTCATACCACGGGTACTATGGCCAGATCCTGACGATCGCACCGATTGCGGGTGTGACTGTGACGATGTCTAAGACAGCGCAGTTTGTGTTCCAGTCGCTTGGGGAGACGCCAAAGTGGGATGCCATCTACGCCATCGTCAGCCCATACGTTAGCAGCAGTCCAGCACCCACACCGTCATAGACATCACCTGTTCTCTCCGGTCACGGACGTCGACTACGCCAAAATAGCAATGTCGGCGTCGTGAGTCTTGTGTTGACAGCTCATACTGCTGACGAACTGTGGACTCTCCATTCGCGAGCAACACGAACGTTCCACATCGGCACAACGTGTTCAGTGTCGCCGTCGCATCCATTACGTTGCGCACTTGGAGTCACTACGATCTTCATCTATCGCTACGAACTGCTCTGTCGAGTCCTATATCTTGGCGTTCACTTGCTACTACGTCTGCTGATGCGCTGCAAGCGTGTCGAGCTGCTGGCGATAGATTGCCTTGAGCTCGCTCACTTCGGCTTGCAGCTCCTCGACCTGCTCCTCCTTTTCGCCAAAGAGCTCGAGCAGCACGTGCTGCCGCTGCTGTAGCGCGAGCAGTTCGGTCTGCGCGTGTGCGAGTCGCGTCTCGCTCGCTTCGAGCTCGGCGTTGCGTGCGCTCAGCCGCACGACTTCGTCGGCGAGCTGCCGCTGCTTGGCGTCGAGCACCTGGAGCTGCTGCTTCACGAGCCGGTTCTCGCCTTCGCGCAGTCGCAGACGTTGGCTCAGCTGACTCATCCCGAGGACCGACGACGACGCGCTATTGAACGCATCATCGTCGTCGTCGCTGTCGAGCGTCTGCTGCAGGATCGTTGCCTGCGTCTCGGCTGCTGCTGCTGCTAATGCACTCGATGTCGGCGCTGCAGTCATTGCTGCTGCTGCCAGTGCTGCTGCGCTCTTGACGCGCCGCAGCTCCTGCTGGTGCCACTCGAGGTCGTGGCGCAGCTGCGCTTCCCGTGACTTCACTGACTCGAGCTCGGCCGTCAGTGCTGTATCTGTAGTAGTAACAGACGCGCTGACAAGGTGCACATCGGCGCCAGTCTGTCGGTTGCTGCTATTGCTGTAGTTTGCAACGCGTCGCTCGAGCTGCTCCTTCGCGCGTGCCTCGGCCGCACACTTGGCGATCCAGTCGTCGCGCTCGCGCTGCATAACGTCGAGTCGCTCCTGCAGCGATTGCGTGTTCGCAGCCGCCGACTGTGTGACTCGCGCGAGCTCGCTCGTTGCACGTGCTGCGACCTGCTCGGCAGCATCCAACTTGGTCTGCAGCGCATGGAGCTGCTCATCGCGTTCGAGCGCCTGCTGTTCGCGCTCACGACACTGCGCTATGGCGTCGTCGACGCGCTGCCGGAGCGCGGCCTCAGTCGCCTGCCACGCCGTCTGCCGCGTGCGCTGATCGTCCTGGAGCGCGTGGATCTGCCGCAAAAGCGGCTGTGTCGCGTCGCCGACGCTCTGCGCGAGCGCTTCGACGCGCGCATCGGCGTCCTTCCACTTGCGCTTGAGATCGGCGACTTCGCTGCGCGCAAGCTCTTCGCGCCGCGCGGCTTCGTGCTCGAGGTCGGCAAAGCTCTGTCGCAGCCACGCGATCGTCTCTTCGAGTTCGCTCTTCTCGCTTGCGAGCAGCTCGTGTGACTCACGCGCGTGCTGCGCGTCCGTCACCTCGCGCTCGAGGTTGCTGCACTGCGCTGTGAGCGCCTCGACCTGTGCGCGGAGCGTCTGCACGGACGTCGCGCTGTCCGTTGCAGTCTGTTGGACGTCGACAAGCTGTCGACGCGCGCTCTCGGCAGCAGTCTGCGCCTGCCGGAGCTCGAGCGTCAGCCGCTTGTTATCGGCTTCAGCGGCTTGGAGCGCTGCGCGCTGGTCTTGCGCCTGGATCGCGAGCGTGTCGTGCTGCGCCTGGAGCTTGAGACGCGCGTCCTCTTCGTCGTTGCGCTCGCGCCGAAGCTGCCGCACGCGCTGCTCGAGCTGCGCCTGCTTGATCGACAGCGCCTGGCCTTCGTCGAGCAGCGCTTGCAACGTCGCATCTTTCTCAAGCACTGCAGCCTGGAGCGCTTCGAGCGTCGCGTCGGATGAGCGCGGCGCAGTCGCCAAGCGGTTCAGCTCGCCGACTTCGACGCGCAGCACTTCGAGCTGCTCGGTGAGGAACCGCGCGCGTTCGACCGCTGCGACTTCGCGCGCGCACGTACGGTCGAGCTCGCTATGGAGCTCCTGGATCGTCGACGATGCGGTCAGGAGCTGCTGCTCGCGCGCATGTACATGCTGCTGCAGCGTCGCGACGTCAAGTTGGAGGGTCGCTGCTGTCGTCGTGTCAACAGCACTGTCACTTGGCGCTGTCGTGGTGCTGTCGACGTCTACATTCACAGCAGCAGCAGCAGCAGCAGTGACCGACGCTGCGCCGTCATCGACCGTGTCAGTATCGTCAGTCACAGCGACGACATCGATGCTGTCGTCACCCTTGATCTCGTCATGCACGCTGTTTGGATCAACGACGGTCTGGCCACTGAGCGCATCTGCATCCGACGTTGCAAGTGACACGTGCTCATCTGCAAGTCGTCGCTCTTCACTGTCGGCGGCGAAAGCGTCGTTGAGCTGTGGCTGATCGCTCGCATGCTCGAGCATCTGTGTTGTATCGTCGATGGTCGTCTCGTGCAATTGCTGCGTGGCGACGTCGTCGTCCAGTGCAGCTGTGCGCCGCAAATCGTCTACATCCGCGTCGTCTGGCGCTGGTGGCTGGCCAGTCAGTGGCTCCACTGTGTCGGTGCGTTCCGTCGGATCTGGTACAGCGCTGTCACCACTCGCAGGCGTTGTCAATGTCGACTCGACGACGAGCGCATCGTCGCCAGTATGCTCACCCGAGTGTTCGTGCGAGTGTTCACCCGAGTGTTTGCCCAGGCTCTTGTCGACTGCGCGTTCGACCTGTTCACTGTCATCCGAGCGCTCCAGCACAACTGGTGCTGTCGCTACCACAGCAGATGACTTGGCAGGCGGCAGTGTAGCGACTGCAGGCGATAGTGGAGGTAGTGGTGACGGCGGCGCGCGACGCTGCTTCCCATCTGCCGAGTATGGTGGCGGCGACTCGAGACCGAGTCGACCTGCTGCTGTCGCGCCGTTCCACACCGTCGACTTGATCACGTTGATGTCATCGACTGTCGTATGCACAGGCGATGGTGGCGGCAGGCGGCTCTGCGGCTGTGCGCTCGCAGATGCGGTCGCCGAGTCGCGTTTGACCGAGCTTCCAAAGAGGTCAGGGCCACTACCATCGCCTGTCGACGCGATGTCGCCGACCTGTGTGGCAGTAGCAACCCCGCCGGTGGATGCTACGAACGGCGGTGTCTTGTTCGCTGCGCTCTGCACGGCCTGGTCGAACTGCTTCTCGACATCCTCCTTGAGCTTAGAGACCTGCTCGAGTCCTTGCGAGACGATTGACGTCACGTTCAGCCGCGAGCTCCAGCCGCTCCACGACATTGTGTGTGAAAGTGTATGCTATAGCCGAGTGCGCAGCAAATGTGACAGTGACAGCGAGCGCACTCTTCGAGTCGCAGCAGGCTCGCGTCACCGCGAAGGGCACGTGGACGCACGCAGCGATGACGATGACAGCGTTCGGAGCTGCTCGAAGCGCTGGATCGAAAATGAGAGTGATCGACGTCAGTGATAGTGAAGAAAAAGGCACACTATGCAACTACTGAGTGCAAAATATGCTTTTATGCAGACACGTATGTGATATTGCTTTTTGTATGGCCAGCATCTGCAGCTCGTCCATCAAGCGCATTGCCCAACATGACCACACGGAGCGCAGGCGCAAGAAGCACGAAAGCAGCCGCGGCCGCATCGGCTGCTGATGCAGCCACTACCGCGACGGGCTCGAACGTGCGCGAGGCGTTCACGCTCATGTCGTCGCTCATCTACCCGCGCATCCCCGTGCGGTACCTCGACCTGTGCACGCAGATCCTGCAGCGGCGCCACATGGACACTGTGTTTGAGGAGCGTGCGGTGCAGTCGCTCTGTGCATTCCCAGCGTGTGGCAACACGCTATCGAGGTGCGTGTGCGTTTTACCCTCTTTACATGCTGTCGTATTGTGCGTCTGTCGTGTCGATCTGTCGGCTGCTGCTCGCGTGCATGTGAGCACTCACTCGCGGTCATATTGCCTCGTACTTGTGCATGTACACATCGTCGCCATCACCACCGCGATTGCACGTGCGCAGCAAGACCGGCAAGTTCCGCATCTCGCTTGCACGCAAAGAGATCTACGACGCGCAGTACGAGAACAAGTTTTGCTCGCAGCACTGCCTGCAGGTACGTACGTACGTCCATCCATTTCGAGCTGGAGATGCCAGTGGTATGTATGAAATACTGACACGTATATCCATAAATACGTATGTAATCATGTCCATATTTACAAAATAGAAAGCACGCGTGCTGCTCGCACAGCTCGTTGCGAAACCACCGCAGCTCGTGCCGTCGCTACTCGACGTGTTTGGTACCGACAGCCCAAATCCACTGACGTTTGCGGACGACTCAGACTCAGATGTAGACTCAGACCACCCCCAGCAGACTCAGGCGGGACCGCAGTCCGCGCCGATTGCAACAACTGTATGGGCGAAAACCGCTGACCTCGGCGTCGTTGAGCGCAAAGCGACGACTATTGGTCTTCAAGAACATCACTCACCGTCGCCACCTGCAACGACGTTCCCAACAGCTGACGACGCGGTGCGCATCGAAGGCTTTGTGTTCCCGTCGCACAAGCACAAACTTGCGAAGAAAGTTGAGACATTGCTTCAGACTGGCTCGAATGGCGCCGATGACGACGACCTGGTAGTCAGCGACAGCGACGAGAGCGACACCTCAAGTATTGCCGACTCGGACGCGACGTCTGCGAGCTTTGCGCTCACGGACTGTGACGACAACGACGTCGTGACGCTCGACACGCTCTCGCTGTTTGCGAACGTCTGGCGCTTGCTCTCGAGCTGGATCACGCACGCCACGCACATTGTTGTGACGACTGGCCAGCTGCCTGACGTACCTGAAGCGACACAGGCAACACAGGCAACAACATCTGGTACTGCAGACGATCCTGAACTGCGGGCAGCGCGTCACCGCATGCGCGAGCGCCGCAATGCGTTCACCCACATGCTCACGCGACCACTTGCAGCAACAGCCCAGCGCGTGCAACTTGCTGCTGATCGGTTTGCGCTCGATCGCATTGCAGCGATCAGTGCGACGTTTGAACTGCGCGATGCGATCGACGCACGCAATGCGCATCAGGTGCGTACAGTAGTAGTCGTAGATGCTACAAGCGACAGTTGGACTTACAGGGCTGGTTGACATCTAGTATGGGACCTAACGTCTGTTGTCTTGGATACGGGTGCTAGTGGACGTGCCTAGCAGCACTCATGCTGCTCGTTGCGCACAGCAAACGACCGAGTGATGTGCAGAGCGGCGACCTCGAGTACGTTCTCAGCTAGAGGGTCGCATCCTATCGCTGGAGGGCACGCACTCACTCTCGTACGCTCTGTATGTGGCCGTTGCTAGTCACGTCGCTGCGTTCCTGACGCTCGAGACGTCGGAATTGGCGCAGCTACTGCAGCTCTTTTACGACGTGCGCGACGACCGCGACGTTGTTGTCGATACCGACACGCAGCCGCTCGAAGAGATTGGTGGGAGCGTCATAAGCGACGCGCGCGACACGTCGCAGCGCGACCAGGTACTTATTGCGTATGTATGTGCATATGTAGATGAACATGCAGCTCTCACGTACATCCGCACTCGTTACTACACTGCAGGTCAAGTTGTGCCGCAAGTGCCGCCGCGCAGGCGACAAGTGCGTCTGCGCATTGCGCAGAGCAGCTGGTGACCAGCACTCGGCCTTTTCGGTCAGCGACGTCGACGCGATGCTGCACGAGGCGCTGACGCTCCGCGACGAGTACGACGAGCTGCTCGACCACGCGTAAATACTCGAGAACGTGCGGAACAAAGCGACCATTGGAGCTATGCGCGTAGTTACGCGCTCACGCGCCATTCGTTCGAGGGCTAATAGACATGCACTCGGTCCGTCATGCAGTTGTTTCGTGGTTACACGCGCCGCTTCTTGCGCGCCGACGCGACAGCAGTCGCTGTCGTTATACCCAGCGGCGCGCCAAACGCACTGCCAAACCGCATGTTCTCGCGCTGCTGCTGCTGCTGATTGCGGTCATTGCGGTCATTGCGGTCATTGCGGTCGTTGCCAGCACCAGTGCGCGCGTCCTGCATGTCGACGTGCAATGATGGGAACGTCGGCATCATTGCGGCCTCTTGCGGGAACGGTTTCTCGCGAAAGTACGCATGCTGCAGTGCCTCGCGTGCCTGGTGTCGCCGTTCAATGCATAGAAGTACGCAATCGCAATTACCGAGTGCTGTGAGTAATAGCTCCGAGTGCGTACTTACGCGAGAAACCTACAAACGTACCGAGATCCGCACGGCGGGGTCGTACGTGAGCAAGCGGTTCATCAAGTCGATGCCCTGTGTGGGAGTGATGTATGCACCGCAACAATCACGTAAATAACGATTTTCGATCGCCTCGCGACAACTAGACAGCATCGCATATGCGCCACGCCGCCGCACCTTGTCCGAGAGCGCTGGGAGAACGGTGCGGAGCGTGTTGTAGCTGTAGCGACTCGCATCGACGCGCACAGCGTCCGCGTTTGGCAGTGCCGCCATGCCGGGCCAGATCTGATCGGTCGCACGGCCGAGTAGCTGGTGGTAGACACGTGGGGATACACACGCGCATACACATGGGTCTCCACATGAGTATACACCTGGGTCTACATGTTGATATTCAGCGTGCCAGCACGTGTGCGCGCACCAAAGTCGTAGACTCCAGGTGTATACTCTACCAACAAACCTGGAAGATCTTGTCGAGCTGGTCGAGCTCGGTCGTGCCGGCCATGAGCGGCGCCTGCAGCAGCAGCTCGCCAAAGATGCAGCCGCAGGCCCACAGGTCGACGGCGGTCGAGTACGTCTCGCACCCCAGCAATATCTCCGGCGCTCTGTACCAGAGCGTCACGACCTTTGGCGTGAGCGTTTCGACCAAGCGACTCCGTTCGCGCGCGAGCCCAAAGTCCGCGAGCTTGACGGCGCCGTAGCGGTCGTACAAAATGTTGGCGAGCTTGATGTCGCGATGCACGATGTGTTGCGCGTGCAAGTACGCGAGTGCCTGGAGCACCGAGAGCAGGATGCGCTTGGTCTAGTGTGGAGGTGTAGACGGTAGGAGACATGAGTAGACATGAGTATATACCTTCGTATGCATTCGAATACATGATAGATAGACGTCGGTATACGTCGGTATACACTAGTATACGCATGCACGTCTGGAAGATCGAGAGCGAGTATACACACACGCAGTTCAGACCCATACCTCGGACTCTTTGAACGGGTTGCGCGTACTGCGGTGGTGCCGCAGCAGCAGCGACAGGTCGTGCTCGCAGTACTCGAACACGAGGAACACACTGCGTGTCGAGCGTCAGTCTCTGCTGCAAGCATCGCGTACGTGCAGACACGTGCGCTCTTACCTCGAGCGCTTTCGACCGACCGCAACGTCGAGGAGCTGCACGCAGTTTGGGTGGCGCAGCCGCTTGAGCAGCTTGATCTCGCGCAGCGCTGTGATTGGGAACTGACGTGCGCATGTATGCGTATGTGTCCACAGAGTAGTGAGTGCGTGTGTCGTCAAACAAGAGTGCTAGCAGTCCACGATGCATGCAGCACAAACGCACGCCTTCGCTCGCTTCGTTGTGCAGAATGACGCGCTTGAGTGCGACGATGCGGTCCGAGCGGCGGTCGCGTGCGCGGTAGACCGTGCCGTACGTGCCCTCGCCGATGCGATTGAGCTTTTCGAACTCTTCGACGTCGCGACAGGTGCCAAGCGGCTCAAAGTAGCGCTCGGGTTCGCCTGCTGTCCATGCGCGTTTGCGGTGGCTGGACACATTGGTCGCTGCCACTGCATCCATGTCGTGTGCGTCCATGCGTAACGAGTAGATGATGTCGTTGGTGCTGTCGTGGTGCTGGTGATGCAGCAGCAGCAGTTCACGCGCAGATTTGAAGCAATTGTAATATTTGAGGTAACATTTAGCGAAATAATCTTGATTCAAGCTCACAAATTGCAAGTGAAATGTCAACTTGCAATCCTATTCTTTGATTTCTTACTAAATCGATACTAAATTCGATATGTGATATACGACATACGAACTTGTTCAACCAATCGCTCGCACTGAATTACAGCATCTTAGCGCTTATTACGACATTTGTCAGGTTACATAGCATTGTACAGTGGCTATATGTTATGTGTGCTATTCGTGCCAACTTCAAGCGCGAGCGGATGTATTCGAGTAGTGTGCGAATATAGGCGGTGCTGACAAAATGTAAATGGTATATAAACGAGTGTAAAGCGACAAAACGCGTACTTCATTGAGGATACGCGGGGCACGTGGGTCACGTTCTTCATTCACTGCAAGTCAATCGCACAGTTTGGACGAGATCGAACAGTGCGCACCACATCACCACATCAGCAAACTCGCATCACCACCTCACTCTGCGATCCGCACACTTGCACCGTTGTTCCTGACGCCATCATCATGTTCGCTCTCCGCACCGCCGTCACCAAGACCCGCGCGCCGCTCGTGCGCAGCTTCGCCGCCAAGGGTGCGTCCCGCTGTTCGTGCTCAAACGCTCCTGTCCGTCCGTCGGTTCACTCACCCTCTCATTCGTGCATGTGTGTGCGTATGTGTGTGCAGCCGAGTACGAGAACATCTTGACTGAAGTGCGTGGCAAGGTCGCGATCATCACGCTGAACCGCCCAAAGGTGCGTCGTACGTCGCGCTGCAGCTCACTACCCCACAACGCCCTGCCAACCAATCAACCCTTATCTGATCCCATGGCTCTCTATCGTCGCGACCCGCCACATAGGCGCTCAATGCGCTCTGCAGTCCGCTCATCGACGAGCTCAATGGCGCTGCACAGGCGTTTGACGCCGACGAGACGATTGGCGCGATCATCGTGACCGGCAGCAACAAAGCGTTTGCAGCTGGCGCCGACATCAAAGAGATGAAGGACAAGCAGTTTGTCGACGCGTACAAGGCCAACATGTTTGCAAACTGGGGCGACATCACAAAGATCTCGAAGCCGGTACGGTGGGATGAGCTGCCTAATACAGGAGCTAGTATGCGTGTGATGTGTTGGTTTGAGTTGCCTAGTATAGGCAAGTCAATGTGTACAATGTGTACTGTGCACGTTGATTGACGCATTTGACCCTATTTTAGGTTATTGCAGCTGTCAACGGCTACGCACTCGGTGGTGGCTGCGAGCTCGCAATGCTCTGCGACCTCATCATTGCGGGCGACACGGCGAAGTTTGGGCAACCGGAGATCACGCTCGGGACGATCCCGGGCTGCGGCGGCACGCAGCGCTTGATCCGCGCAGTCGGCAAAGCGAAAGCGATGGAGATGATCTTGACTGGCAACATGATCGACGCGCACCAGGCCGAGCGCGACGGCTTGGTCGCGCGCGTCGTGCCAGCTGACTCGCTGCTCGATGAAGCGCTCAAGACTGCGAACAAGATCGCGTCGTTCTCGCAGCCGGTCGTCAAGATGGCGAAAGAGGCCGTGAACGCGTCGTTTGAGCAGACGTTGGCAGAAGGCGTCAAGTACGAGAGCCGGTTGTTCTGGAGCTCGTTTGCGACAAAGGACCAGAAAGAGGGCATGGCTGCGTTTGTCGAGAAGCGCAAGCCGGCGTTCACGCACGAGTAGATGAGTTGGCGACCGATAGGTTGGCAAATGAGAGTGTCGCAGGGCGGCGCAAACAGAGTGTATGTCTTGACGATGAGTGATGGTCGATCATCGTTTGCACGCACGCCCAACAGAATCAACGCTTGACTGAAATAAACGACCTCTATGACGTTCTACCTGTTCTCTGTCCTGCTCTCTACTCTCTCTTGTATGCTGCGTGCGTGCTACGTGCGTGCTGCTCGCGAACGGTGCAGATGCGGCAACTGGTTGCTACTGCTGCACCGTTCGCGAGCAGCACGGAGTAAACGCTGAAGTCGACATGCACGCACGTACGTACGTACCTCCATCACTCGGACGCACCAGTCGATACTGGCGACACTGGCGACACTGGCGTGACTGGTGCGACACTCCGTCGGTTCTTCTTGATGCGCTGCGTGTGCGGCGTGTCGTCATCGGAAAAACACTTGAGGTCGTCGCTGCTGCTGCGCTTCTTCGCTTGTTGGTCGCTACTGACAGTGTCTGTGTCACTGTCAGTAGCACGACTGCAGCGGTTCGTCGCATCGACGACCCACAATGGGACGTCTGCGCGTCTGACGTGGTCGACCTGGAGGTCCATGCCACTGAGGCGCTGCGGCCACTGGCCCACAACAAACGCAAACTCGTGGATCACGTGCGTGAGGTCGACGTCGAGACGCTCAGGAGTCGAGCCAGCAGTAGAGCCAGTCGAATTGCTAGTCGTCGGTGTCGATGGAGCGTGGAAGCTCAAAGCGACAAAGAGCCACGACGTGTGGGTCACATTGCCTGCAACGTCAGGAGCGCCAGGAGCGCTAGGAGAGTCGGTTGTAAAGTCAAAGAAGCGCGCGAGCGGGTAGATCCGGAGCTCTGGGACGGCTTCGAGACTGGGGAGAGCCATGCAATCGGATAGCCAATTAGTCAAACGCGCCATGGTCGGTGGACGCGAGGTCATCCTAATATAGGGTCATACAAACACGACAACAGCGCACCGCAAAAACAAGTGGCGCAGTCGGGACTCGACCCAGCCAAACCAGCGACCAAAGTCGTCGGCGCACTCGGCTGTGATCTGCACGCGCAGAAAGTGGCGCCACCTGATGACGATACGATACGATACGATACGCACGCGAAACAGCCAGCAGGACGTGAACGTTTGGTACGACGAGACAACGAGTGATGGTCAACCGAAAGAGAGCGCCAAAGCAAACCTGTCAAAGAACTGCGAACTCGCAAACAAGTGCGACCACCGCGCTTTCTGGACGTGCGCGCCACATGTAGAGCCAGACGATATATAGATAGTGAGACGACGACGCAGCTGTGCTGCTGCTAGTATACAACAGCAGCAGTGCCATACATGCGACCATCGCTCCATACCTTCGTCTCGATCTCGAGTGTGCGCGTTACGGCAATGCCAAACTCACTTTGGAGGATCCGACGCGTCGACATCGTCACGTTGTACGACGAGTTGATCGCTGGGTACGCCGGTGTGATGATCGGCAGGAGGTGCAAGCGGTCGCGCGGGTTCAGCTTCGGGTTCCAGATCTGGTGCGGCCCACACCAAGTCACGCAGACACGTAGAAGCCAGATACGACTCAGTGTGAGACTCAGAGTCGCAGCTACCCGAACAGGCGATTGAGTGGGCCGCGCCCTAATATAGGACACAAGCATCACCGGGAACCCGAGCGCTGGTTGGGTCGCAATTGCATCGAGCAGAATCGGGTTCGGCCACGCCCAGAGGTGGTAGACGCGAAAGAACTTGTTCACGAGTGTCGCAGGCAGCGCGTGCGGGTACAGCTGGCAGATGCGCGCGACGAGGATCGCCCAGTTCACGCCGCCGAGGAACCCAAGCACGTTCGAGTAGACGCCGCGGCGCTGTTGTGTACCCAATAGTCCGTGAGTGATGGTCGGTTCATTTGGATTGCGTATTATCGAAGATTGGAACCGACCGTGAGTGATGGTCATTCGACTCCAACAACATGTATGTATGGGATGAACACAACGTACGTGGGCCCAGTGCTTGACTGCGATCAGCGCTGTACGAAAGTGCGCGACGTCCGGCACGAGCTGCAGAATCCGTTCGGTCACGCGCACGCCGTTGAGGCTCCGCACTGCTGGCTCGTCAAGGCCGCGCAAGAGTCCGTCGTCGAGCACGTCGAGTGTCGCAGGGACCGACTCGACGCGGAGCGCAACGAAGAGCAGGTCGACTGCAATGCCATCGACTTTCATCTTGAGCACTGGGACGTAGCTGGATTTGCCAGTCATGTGTACCACAGACGTGATCGATTAGGCTCGTAGTAAAACACTATATTAGGATACATCCCCAGCAAGCAGCGACGTACGCGTCGCGGATGACGTGGAGGTCGGTCACGGCAGCTGTTGCTTCGAGCAGGATCGGTACATTCTCGAAGAAGCTCGCACGTGAGCAGTGACGCGGTGCAATGCACAGTCTGGTGGTGCGTCCATCAGTCCCTATATTAGCTAGTCCAGCCATCACCCAGTCATCCGGCTAATACGTACGTGTCAATGTCGGCCTCGGGGCTGTGGACGCCGAGGCGATACGAGCCAAACGTGCGGAGCTGCAGCTGCTTGCTTGCGGCGTCAGCTTCGCTCATGAACGCGAGCGCTTCGTGCAGCGAGTACGCGTCGAGCACGGCTTTGACCTTTGTGAGCACGGCCTCGCGCTGTGCGATCTCGTCGGCCGACTCGTACAGTCCAGCAGCGCTGGAGCAATGCACACAATGTAACGCGTACACGCATGTCAGCGTCGCGGTTGTACAGGTAGCATGGGTATGCACACGCACCGTAGCGTTGCGAGCAGCGCATTGTTGAGCTGCCGGTCATCATCGGTTGGTCCTGCGAGCGAGATCGGTGGTGTGATGCCCTGCGCACTGCATCGTCCGCGACACGAGGCATACGTTGCGTAACGCAGTCAGTTGACGAGTCGTGCGTAGTGTATGTGATCGCAGCGGCAGTCACGGCGGCGACAGCAGCGACGCACATCATGGCAAATGCGAGCGAGTTGCTATGACTCGGTCTCGAGTGAATGTGTCCGTGCTGGTTCGTTGCTTGTGCGTTGTTGGGCGTCGTGTTTAACGAGTAATACAGCATCGCGACGTAATTGGCTCATAAATACGTGATTTGTGCTAATTACGAACAATGGATGCGAACTATTGTCCATTTTAGTCAATAAGAAGTCACTCCATACCATTTACAACCAATCATGACACAGCAACATGGCTAGCTCAGAAGTACAGCAACTTGCTCGTGAGTACTGACGTTGTAGTGCTGGTCCCCGAAGCGTCAATGACAGCGTCGAGTCTGAATCCGCTGTTTGCGAAGTCCAAGGCAGCGGCACCAGTAGCAACGACAGCAACAGCGAGCGCAGCCCGCGCGTCAAACGAAGACGATCTCTGGCGTCTGCTCATGTCGTCGTCGA
>JAASFP010000442.1:0-21715 GCA_023333825.1 Globisporangium radiosum
AGAGCTATGGGACGTTGTTGGCAATGATTGGATGGCGCTGCTCGGCTCCAGGCCTTCGTGGTCTCACATCGTACACCCGGCTTCCGTTCCAGTGTCCTGCCTGTCTGGTTTGACTCCCACGACAGTGCGATGCGTCTGGTACATATTCCGAGCGATTGCAATTCATCAACTTTGGACGCAGCGCAACCAGTTCATCTTTGACAACCTCACACCGCCACCGACATCCCAGCTTGTGATAAAGATTTACGCCACTTTCGCGGCGCACCTTCGCTATGTGAGGCGTTTCGGGATCCTCGACGCCGCCGAGCTTGAGCGCATCATCGCCACTCTGCGAACTAGTGCAAGTGGCGGTGTCATCTTTAACAGGTTTCCCCGCCTGCTTGCCACTCGGTACGTGACGCGACTCGTGCCGCTCGCCACCATTCGCAGCATGTTTAGTCAAGAAAGGACGTAGGCCATTTGGCAATGTACACTAGCACAGCATTGTAGTTTGTAACCGCAGTTGAGAACTTGAGGCTAATCCGATAATCGAGCCGCTTCGAAAGAAAAAGGGTGCTCGGAGCTGGAGCCTTCAGAGAATCTCTCATCTTATCCAGAATGAGAAAATTGCAAAATGGTACCCAGGTACCATTCAAGAAGAGACCCGCTTCTTTTAAGTCCGATTCTTTTGCATTCGTGTCGCCCCGAAAAATGCCAAATGTGGCGACGAATGAGATCATTGTGTGACGCTCACTCGTGGTCAGTAACAGATCCATAGTGCAGCGGGTATGTTTAAAACACATCACGTTACTGAAAGTTTGTATTGTCCCAGTTTCAACGTGTTCGAAACTGAGGGCATGAGAGCCAGTCCGTGCTCTCGGTAAAGTTCGATTGCCCAGCTATACCTAAATCATGACAAGTATAGCTAAATCAAGATAAAGACAGTTGCGAATTTGACATACGTGTCAAAGTCATCTTTCCCGTCACTACCAAAATCAAACGCAAGGAACAACACGGAAACAAGAGATGCCAGGCAACGAACACGCCGTGGTGCATGCACAGTGCGACGAGAAGGGTGGCCAGGAGCGCGGTGAGGAGCGTGGAGAAGAGCGCGGCGAGGAGCGTGGCCAGGAGCGCGGCGAGGAGCAAGCCGAGACGCAAGCCGAGAAGCAGCCTTTGACCAACGAGTACATCGCCGCGTTGGAAGCACGGCTCGCCGAGGAGAGCGCCCAGAAAGAGCGTTTGATCAAGGAGCTCGCCGATGCGAATGCGCAGCTCGACACGGAGCGCGCCGAGAACCAGCGCTTGAGCAAGGAGCACATTAATGACCATATCGAGTACAACAAACTCGTCGAGAAGTATAATAGACTTCTTGGCGAGCGCGACGACCTCCGCGACGAGCGCAACAACCTCCGTGAGGTGCGCGACGAGCTCCAGAACGAGCGCGACGACCTTCGCGATGAGCGCGACGACCTCCAGGACGAGCGCGACCGTATCCGTGACGAACACGACCGTTTCCCTACCGAGCACAACCGTTACCGCAACGAGCGTAACGTTCTCCGTCTCCAGCGCAACGCCCTCCGAATCGAGCGCAACACTCTTCGTATCGAACGCGACAAACACCGTAACGAGCGCGACGACTTTCATAAGTCGTGCGTCATCCTCAGTGGCAAGTGTGACCGCCTCAATGAGATGTTCAGACATTTCGTCGGGATTGTCCTCGAGCAGATCAAAGAACTGCGTATAGCGCACCTCAAGACGCTTCATCCGCTTGGTGATTTTAAGGCGCAGCTCGCGGCACAACCGACCCAGAGAGACAAGCATCACGGCATCCTCGTTGTTATTGTAGAAGATCCATCTTCCGACCGCTTCGAGATCAAGTTACATTCCGGGCAACGCGACTATATCGAAGGCATCGAGTACGACATTTACAATGCGATGTATGGCGACACTGCCATTGCAGACGACGCTGCCAACGCCAATGGTACTGTCATCGAAAACGACACTACCGTCAAAGACGGCGAAGCCGGTTCAAGCATCGGAGACGACACCGACATTATAGACGACGAAGACGATGAAAACAGTAAAGACAACAAAGACAGCGAAGGTGACAAAGATATCAATGGGGCCACGATCAACAAAGCCAAGAACGAAGCCAAGAACAAAGCCAAGAACAAAGCCAAGAACAAGGCCAAGTACACAACAGTGAAGATGTCATTCCAGCTTGTTGGAAATGGCATTGGGCTTCGCAACATCATGGCAAAGATTGCGAAGAAAGAACTAAAAGAGAAGCTTGGCAAAGACTTTTTCACAAAGGTATTATGCGCTCGCTTTGCGTGCTCGTGGTATGGCGTACTCTGGCGTACTCACTTGTTTCTTCTCACTGTGTCAAAGATCAAGGACAGCAACAAGCGTGCTCTTTATGTCGGCTCTCACAAAGTGACAACCCATAAAGAAAATGGACCCGATCTCGAAAAACTTACAACGACCATCGTGCCGATCATCAAGGAACTCGTCGATACGCTCGAGAGCACTGCTATCTTGTATGAGAGCAGGCATAATGAGCTCAAGGAGGACCTTGAGAGGATGCTTGAAGTAGCGAAGAAAGAGCGCGTCTAGAGCTACAGCTCAGCTCATATACGTTGCCAATACCACATGACAGCTTGTACGACCTTTTGTTTTTGTGTCCGCTCGATGCTCTCGAAGCACCTGGCAACCTCGAAGTAGGCATCTCCGAGCGCCAGAGCTTCAAGAGTCTAAGTGAGCATATGCATACAAAAGTCAGTATAATCTTTTGCCAATCACGTGAGTAAAGTACTATGAAGGTAGTACAGTGATTTATTGATTCCATAGTAACTCTAAATGATACTGTCGGATTAATGCAGTACCGTGGTTTCAATGTAGTACAATGATTTTGCGATAGGCGCTGTATATCATGGAACTCATCGAGAATGTCACCTAGACAAAAACTAAATGACTACCTCATCTTGTCTTCTCGAGAACTCCATAACAATGCCTGAGCAGGCTGTCCTAGAGGATGCTACGAGCCACCACACCACATTGCTGTGATGTGGCACTCGTGGACACTTGTTATGCTTGTTGTATTCTCGCTCTTCGAAACTCTGGTGGTCGTTCTTCACCTTGAAACTTGAGCTGTCGACTTCATCATCACACATACGCTAAATGTTGCAGTGACGCTCATCTATTGAAAGCGGTCACAGTGATGTAGTCCATACTTCGATCAAGTCAACTGATCGAGTAATTTCCGCCTCTATCAATATAGATGTCATCTTTTCTTGTCTATATCAACACAGATAAGTTCTTGTAGACAAATACATACAAAAGCTCAGTATAATTTGTATTCCACTATTTTGATGATGCTCGAGTTTGACGACTCAAAGAGTGATTGAACGATCGCGGCTAGCTATCAAGAAAAAACAACGTGTGTTGGCAAGAGCTTGCTTTGTTTCAACGCACCAAACAAATATTTATTATGGCCTCTTCTCGAGGCGCAGAACATGCTCGAAGAGACTCTCAAGGTTACTACTCATACTACTTAGTTTCGATGTTGTTGCGATGTTCTGCTCGAACAGCTCATCAACGCGCTTGCGCAGCTGCATGTTGCGCATCTTGAGCTCTCTGACGTTGTCAGAGAGCTCGGAGTTGTCTTCGCGGAGCTCGGCGTTGTCCTCGCGGAGCTTGGTGTCGTCTCGACTCGCGTTGGAGAAAGCCATCTTGATGGTTTCACGCTCATCAAGAAGCGTACGGCAGCGAATAGCGAGCGACTCGACTTTGCTCGTCAACTTGGCGTTGTCTTCCTGGATGTTCTTGAATATGCGCTCAACACGAGAGAGATTGATGCTCTCGTTCGTCGCCGAAATATACTCGTCGCGTTGATCCATGATCGAGGTGTTCAATTGAGAGCCGAGAGCGAGGTGCGCCGAGCTAAGCTCGACGGACACATCCGCTGCGTCGTTGATGTCCATGCGCGGCGAGTCAAAATAACAGCTCGAACAGCGAAAGCTTGACGGGACCGTGCACGCGAGTCCATGTCGAAGCGAAAGCTCGTAAATGCGCATCGCGATCCCGACCGAAGTGTTCTTGAGAAACGCGATCTTCTCAGACTCGATCTTCGCCAAGAACGCGACAGGGTTCTCGACGTAGTTGGTCACAAACGCGTTCCACGACTGGAGGAGCCGGCCAGGGAGCTCAGGCTGGAGCACGTGTCCCTTGAACGAGCAGAAGCGGTTCTGAAAGAACAGATCCACATAGTACATCTCGCACTCATTCTCGCCAAGTGTGTCGTATATGTACGAAGGATCAAATAAATAATAGTCGAGCTTACCACTTCGACACCTTGATGTCCAGGGGTATCCACGTGCGCATGGGTTGTAGGCGTCGAGCCACGGACGTCGAGTGTTTTTGAGCGAGCCGTGCTTCACTTCCATCTGAGCCTCGTCAAAGGGCTTGACGTAAAAGACGTCGTCGTATGCTGGGTACTTGACTGGAATCAGGCCGTTCGGACAAGTGAGCTGCGGTGCTCGGGAAGAGTCGAAGACGGAGCGCGGGTCGAACGGGTGTGGTTGATCGCACGCGTTGTGTTGACGAACGTCTTCTTGACGAAGGTCTTCTTGAGCAAGTCGGCTGCACTGCTTCGTCGCCAATGTCTTGTTTGAAGATGCAGTAGACGCACTCTCTGTCGACACCCTTGTGCACCGCCTCGACGACAACCGCTTTTTATTTGCTCTTCGAGCAACTGCGCAAGCCAGCTATGACTGTTGTCGTCTCGCCACACGATCATTTGACTGTTCTCAGTCACCGATTCCTCGGGCGAACTCATTGTCTTCCGCTTCGCCTTTGACCGCTTCCGTTGATAGATTCCTATCAACGAGCGGTTAGAGTGCATTGCTCGACCACTCGCTGCATGTCCGCCCACTTGACAGATTCCTGTCAAAGAACAGACTGCAAGCGGAGCGGGAGCTGCATCATCGGCGTGCGGAGACGGAGCTGCGTCCAAGTCGGAGCGTTCAATCGGCTGGGTGCTGTCGTGGTCAGCACGATACGGTGGCAAAC
The DNA here is from genome assembly GCA_023333825.1 of Globisporangium radiosum. Lineage (NCBI taxonomy): Eukaryota > Oomycota > Peronosporomycetes > Pythiales > Pythiaceae > Globisporangium > Globisporangium radiosum. The sequence goes on from JAASFP010000442.1 coordinate 5,053, forward strand.
GAAGCGGATGTGGCTGCGGCGGGAGCGGCTCGATGGCGTAGAAGAAAGGGTGCGACTGTGTGGCTTGGTTTCTCTCTCCTTCTGCGTCGCCCTCAGGCGCGTCCTCCGGTGCGCTACTTGTGTCGGGCAATGACAGCGTCTCCGCGCGCTCAGGCAAAACGTCCGCGTTGACGGGCGACGGCGAGCCTTGCTGGTAGATTCCTACCAGTGGGCTCTTGTCGCCCATGGCGCAGAGCGTTCCGCAGTCTTGACGCTTCCTCGAAGAATGGACCTCAATTGATGGGTTCATTGTGTTTTTGTATACCAAACTCCAACCCTCATATAACCTCAGCAACAACGTTCAAGGAACCGCTGCAACACAAGGACTGTTTTATAATTTGTTAAATCAAACGCCACAAAAACATTGATAACTATTTTTGTAAACGCAGATTTGAAAAATTGATTTAATGTATGTGTATAGTACGTAATACCACTGTGCCAGTGTCAAATGCTCCTTGAGCATTTGAACCAACACAAAAAAACAGATGGTCGCAGGGGCTGCTATGTGGTATTTTAATAAAATGATATGTCTATTTTAAAATTTTGTACTTGTTTTTACACACTCTCACTCACCTTTTGTTTTTATGGCTGCAATGAGAACCGCTTCAAGATCGGAAATTCGTTTTTCAAGATTTGCGATCTTGTCATCCTTCTCCTTGTTCAATGGATATAGGTCCTTCGTTGTCATCGTGAGCAGCGGAATGATCTTGCCTGTGGCTAAAGTGAATTTAGCGATGCTGGGTTAACAAATTCATCCTCGTCAATGATTTCTCCTATTCCCGGATGAGGAGTGATGGTCATTAAATCTAAATTGATCTTGTACACATCCTGAGCGATGAACCCAAGTTCTGGCACGTCGTCGCCATCCTTCCAGTTGAATCGGATCGGTTGCGACTTCATGACGAATTGTTTAATTACATCGATATCAATGCTGGTGATATTCGTCTCCAGACGCTTGTCTGATGTGACTTGGACTTCACCCGTGACTAAGATCTTACCATCCGTTCTCATACTGTATGATGACGGCACTCCTTGCCCAGCTTCAACGAGACCGTGAGCTTTTGCTGAATTGGTGTAAGCATATTGGCCATTATATTGGTATGTAGCTACTCCAACTTCGAGCGGCAGATCAGTATTTACCGGAGAACCAATTGTAAGAGATGCAGTGCTGAGCACATTAATGCCTGAGATGTTTTTACTAGCATCAAGAACAAGAGCTTTATTAGCTGAAGCTTGACCGTTCGTCAGTGAATCAATCTTCGCCAGATCCGTTTCTGAGAGAACAGTTGAACCAATGGTAATATCACCAGCGACGCCAAGCGAGGTAAGAGTGCCAACAGAAGTGATATTTGGCTGAGCCGCAGTTTGCAGTGTTCCAGTCAAACTCACTGCAGACAATGCGTTGATTCCAGCGATATCTTTATTGCTATCTAACACAAACTTTTGGATGCTTCGGCAGCACCCGCGGTTGTATCTAAGTAGTTGAGCTCATTGGCAGTCGATGTAACGAGCACACCACCCAGGGCAAGTCCATTTGTTGAGCCATTGTGTCCAGTAATATCAAGAGTAGTTACTGAACTGATGTTTGGTTGCGGCGCGGTTTGAATAGTCCCAGTCAATTCATTTGCACTTAGCGAATAAAATCCGCTGATCTTGCTATCAGAGTTCAGCACAAGTGCTTTGGATGGTTCAGCTGTTCCAGGTGTAGTGTCGACATAATTCAACTCAGTACCTGAGGCTGTCACTAACGTGCTACCAAGAATTAGTCCGGTGTCAACGCCATTCGCTCCACTCAACGTAAGATTGTTTGAAACTGTTGCGCTGTCAAAAGTAGATGAACTGGTTCCGCCAACTAGTGCATTTAACTGATCAGCAGTAGCTCGTAGTAGAACACCACCAAGTTCAAGTCCGCTTTCCAGTCCATCGTGGCTAGTGATATTAAGCGTGCTCACCGACGTAATCAATGGCTGAGATGCTGTCTGACTAGCACCAGTTAATTGATGAGTAGCCAAAGCATTAATACCAGTAATATCTTTGTTGACGTCAACTACAAGCGCATTTTTTCGTGTCGCTGTTCCTGGCAAAGATCCATCAAGATAGTTTAACTCAGTGGCATTAGATGTAATCAATTGGACGTTGAGAGAGAGGCCGGCAGTAATTTCATTTGCGTTTGTGATATCAAGAACATTCACCGATAAAATGTTGGATTGAGCCTCAGTTTGGATGGTACCATAGATACCTGAACCTGCGTATAACTTCTTGGCAATGCCCACACCGCCGGTAGTGGTTAACGAACAAGTAGTCACCGACGACGCATCTGTTGTGTTTGAAACCGTGGTAATACCGTCTACGTCAAGCCCACCACCAATCGATGAATTGATTCTAACGTTCAACAATTTAGCAATACCCACACCGCCAGCAGTGACGATCAAACCTGTCGATGTTGAAGTGAATTCAGTTGAACTATTTACACTTACGTCTTCGCCAAGCGTGGAAGTAGTTCCAACTGTGATCGCGCCACAAGTCGTTGTATTGTTTCCGATAAATACTGTTTTTGCACTACCAACTCCGCCAGCAACAACAAGCGATCCACTGTTATTGCTTGAATAATCAGTTGCATTGGAGACAGTAGTAGGTCCACGAAGCGTAGATTCGCCTGTTACATCCATGTCTCCGCTAATCGTAGCGTTCACACCAACTTTAAGCGATTTGGCAATACCAACTCCACCTGCAGTCACGATCGAACCTGTTGATGTCGAAGTAGAGTCGGTAGAGTTAAGGCTGCTACGAAGACCTGTTTGAGTAGTATTGCCGGTGATGTAGCAATCGGCGCCAATATACGCATCAGTGCCAACGTAAAGCGATTTAGCAATACCAACTCCACCTGCAGTTGCAAGCGATCCAGTGGAGACCGAAGATGCGTCTGTAGTACTACCAATTCGAACTGAACCAGTTAATGAGGATGTTCCAACAACTGAAAGCGTTCCACCGATTGCAGTATTCGTTCCAACGCGAAGCTGTTTAGCAATACCAACACCGTCCGTTGTTACAATTGGTCCTGTAAAAGTGGATTGAGAATCAGTGTTATCAGATACATTAACGCTTCCCGCTTGAGAAAGAGATCCATTGATTGATATATCGCCTGCGACTGAAGCGTTGGCACCAACATTCAGGTTCTAGGCGATGCCCACGCCGCCAGGAGTAACAAGTGAGCCTGTAGTGGTTGATAACGAATTCGTTGCATTATTGATATTGATGATTGGCTCAATTTCGAAACCATCAGTAGATAGCTCCATTAGTTTATTGCCAGCAGTAACATCTGTAGAGTTGTTGTACAACTGGTATCCAAGAGCAGATTCATTCTGCATGTATCCAGATGATACATCGATATCGTAAATCATCGTAGCCGATTTAATCGACCGATCTTTTGTAGTCGATCAGCCGTTCCGCTGGATCCAAACGCATAAGCATAGTAAGACGCACCGAATGTTACGGTCGTTGTTTGAGGAACTGTGTAACCAAATGTTCCACTAGACAGTGATGCAGTAAGCCGATTGATCGCATCAGTACTGTAGTATAGCTGATTAACACTGTTATTGTAACTAGAGTAAATCGCAAGTAAACCACTCACTGGCGAGTTCACAGCAGCATTGAAAGTATCGCCACTTGCAAGCGCCGGATAGTTACAGTTAGTCCAGCCTACACCATTCGTTGAAAACCAAATAAACGATGGTCCCACTGCTACAGCATGGTTAATGGTGCTGTTACAGAATACAGCATTCGGCGTAATGCCTGATGGAGTTGTGCCATTTACCCAAACAGATCCGGTGGAATTTGTAGAACAGTAAACGGACGATGTATTGTGCCTGTAGCAACGAATTTACCAAGACCTCGCAGCCACGCAACATTTACAAAATTTCCATCTTGTACGAGGGTGAATGTAGGCGACACAGACGTGTCCATACAGTAAAGCGCGCCTGTTGTGTTATGGCGGCGGATAACTGCGATATCGATATCGTCAGTACCAACTGCAATATGACTACATTCGCTGGTGTCGTCGTCAGCTCCAACTTTGTACAAAGTGTCAATACCATTATCAAGATCACCAGACATAACGCTCGCAATACTGGAGCCATTCTTCGTAAACGAACCGGCCGCCAAATCTTTTCAGACCATCTACTCATAGAAAGCTGGTTGATAACAGTCGCGCGATCGGAATAAGTTGAGTTGTATGCATTCAATGCATCTCCACTCATTTCTAGAGCAGATCATTTAGATCCACGGTTTGATGCATAGTACACAACTGAATTAATAGTTACAACAGATGGCACAGAAACAAGTGCAGCAGCTGAGTTAATGTACCCAATACCGGTGTCCTTATTAATCGAAATCATTACGTCTTCATTCACGATTGACGTTAGTGGAAGCGTTGAGAACGGCGACGCGGCATCCGGTACAAGCCTTACGTTTGTTGTTGTGAATTTACCTGAAATAACAAAATCGCCTGCGAGGTTAAGATCACCTTCCACTCCAACGTCACCACCACTATGTACATCGCTAGTTACACCAACGCCGCCATATACAACAAGAGCTCCAGTCGAGAAATTAGTTGATGGCGTTGTGTTCGAGATCTCCGTAGTATCACCAACGCTTAGATTCTTGGCAATACCAACGCCACCTGCGGTTACAAGTGATCCATCAGCAGACGTTGAAGATCGAGTTTCGTCAGTAATCGTAACAATACCAGATTGAGGTGTCATTCCTCCAATAGAAACATTACCGCTGATAGTTGAATCTCCACCAACGTTTAACGATTTGGCAATATCAACACCGCCCTCCGTGACGATAGCACCAGTTGACACAGACGTCGAATTTGTAGCGCTTAATACAGATACGTCGCCAGTCAAAGAAGAAGTACCACTAACTTCAAGAATGTCACCCACATCAACATCAGCACCAACGTATAGATTCTTGGCAATACCTGCACCACCGGCAGTGACAAACAAACCAGTTGAAATCGAAGTCGAATCTGCAACGTCATTCACAGTGATCGTTTTAGTAAGATAAGTAGTTCCATTGATTGATACATTTCCACCAACAGTAGCATTACTACCAACATAAAGAGATTTAGCAATCCCCACACCACCAGCTGTCACGATCGCACCAGTAAATGGCGACGTAGAATCAGCAGTGTTGGATACCGTAGTAACTCCCGATAGAGTAGACGACTGGGTAACTGAAAGAGTGCCTGAGAGTAGTATTTGCTCCAACGTCCAGATTCTTAGCAATATCAACGCCGCCTGTCGTAGTCAGACATCCGGTAACTTCAGATGTCGTTTCATCGGTGGATGATATACTGACGTTACCTGCGAGATTCGATGTATTTTCAACAACAAGAGCGCCAGTAACAGCAGCGTCACCGCCAACATATAGTGATTGACCAATACCATCTCTGCCTGCTACATCAAGCGCGCCAGTTGAAGGCGAAGATGAATCAGATGTGCTAGTGAGCTCACTGCGGTGAGCAGTGAGCTTATTCATACTGATATTCTTAATGCTATCAATGTTCTTACTCGAATCAAAGGCACGAGCTTTTGATGCTGGAGCGTGCCCGACAGTAGTATCAACACTGTTACGCTCGCTTCCACTGGCTGTAAATAAAGTGCCACCAAGAAGAAGGCCGACGGTAGCGCCTTCGTGCGATGTGATGTCGAGAGCAGTCACTGATGATATGTTTGGCTGAGCACCTGTCTGCAGCGTACCACTCAATGATGTCGCTGTTAGCGAATTAATGCTATCAATGCTATTGTCGGAACCAGTGATCATAGCTTTAAGTGGGGCACCATGACCTGGAGATGCAGCATCAATGGCAATGATCTCGGCGTCTGAAACGAAAGTGCCGCCAACATTTAGGTTACCACCAATGCTAACATCGCCAGCTACGTCGAGAGAAGTGCGTTCACCGACAGAAGTGATATTTGGCTGAGCTGCTGTTTCGAGAGTACCTATAAGTGTTGTCGCTGTAAGGGAGTTAATCCCGCCACTGCTATTATTCGAGTCAGTTACCATAGCTTTGGTAGCAGTGGCTGTACCTGGTACAGCTTGGTCAAGTGCAACAATTTCAGATTTAGAAATGAATGTACCGCCAACGTTCAAGTTACTGCCAACATTCACATCGCCAGCTAAACCTGGCGATGTAAGCTCGCCGACAGACGTGATGATCGGTTGAGCTGCTGTTTGAAGAGTACCAGTTACATCAGTAGCAAACAAGTTCAATGCAGTAAGATTGCGGAAGGTGCTAATATCTTTGTTGTCGTCGACAACCACAGCCTTCGAAGCAGAGACTGTACCAAGAACCACGCCATCCAGCACTGCAACTTCACTTTCCGATAAATCAACAGAACCAATTGTAACCCACCGCCATTGAAGTAAGCGTACCAACCGAATTGATGTTTGGTTGAGCTGCTGTTTGAAGTGTAGCAGTGAGTTGTTCGGCGGTCAACGAATGAACGCCGGTAATATCGTTATTTGAATCAAGAACTAATGCATTGCTTGCTGTCGCTGAGCCAGGGATTGACCCATCAAGATAGTTGATCTGCGCCACTGGCAGTGACAAGCGTAGAGCCAAGCGCTAGACCCTTTAAATGTCCGTCCGCGTTAGCAAGCGTTAAAGTATCATTTACTGCCAAGTTGGTGAATGTACCATCGCCACCAGCACCAAAAATGGAATTGAGCTGAGTTGCAGTCGCAGTTAGAAGTACACCGCCAAGCTTGAGACCTTGGGTAGCACCGTCATGCGCAGTAACATCAAGAACACTGATCGATGTAATGTTTGGTTAAGCTGCATTCTGCAGCGTACCGGTCACGTTTGTACCGATAAGACTTGTTGTAATAAGCAAGTTGATGCTCGTAATGCTTTTAGCGTCATCGACAACTAGCGCAGTCGAAGCTGATGCTGTTCCTGGAGTGGCGCCAGATAACCACGTATCTTCAGCACCAGTGATAGTAGTACCGGCTATGATAATATCACCAGTTGTAGTAATATCACCATCAACATCAAGTGAGTCAAGAGTACCCGCTGACGTTACATTAGGCTGCGCTGCTGTTTGCAACGTGCCAGTAAGGTTCTCTGCTGTCAAATGGCGGAATGAAGAAATATCTTTATTTTCATATACAACAACTGCATTTGATGGGCTAACCGTACCAGGAACAACCGCATCAAGAACACTGATTTCAGCTTCGTTAATACTGGCCGCTCCCATAGTTAGACTGCCAGCAGTGGATGTAAGCGAATCAGCACTTAGCGAATGAATACCACTGATATCTTTCGAACTGTTAACGGTTAGCGCTTTCGACGCCGAGGCTGTGCCAGGAACAACTGCATCAAGATCACTGATCTCACTTTCATTGATTTCGGTGGTGCCCATAGTCAAACTACCAGCTGCCGAAGTAAGCGCGTTGGCGCGTAGTGAATGAATACCACTGATATCTTTGTTGGCATCAAGAACAACTGCCTTACGTGCATCTGCAGTGCCAGGAGAAACGGCATTAAGAACACCAACCTCACTTTCATCGATTTGAGTCGCACCCATGGTTAAGCTGCATGTAGTCGATGTCAAAGCAACTGAAGTTAAATTGCGGAACGAAGAAATATCCTTATTGCCATCAACAACAACAGTGTGCGAAGCCAACACGACACCAGGGGACACAGTGTGATTGTAATTGAGCTCTGTTGCTATTGACGTGACCAGAGTGCCGCCGAGCTTGAGGCCGGCATTATCGCCATTGTGAGAAGCAATATCAAGTGTGTTTACGCTAGTAACGTTAGGCTGTGCTGCGGTCTGAAGTGTACCAGTGAGGTTCGTTGCCGTAAGATTACGGAATGATGAAACAACTTTGTTTGCATCTACAACGACAGCCTTGAAGCAGCGATCGTACCCGGCGTAACACCGTCGAGAACACCAATTTCAGATTCATTGGATAATGTTGAACCGAGCGTAAGTGTGCCAGATGTTGCAATATCAGTTAAAGTGCCGAGTGGAGTAATAGTCGGCTGAGAGGCGGTTTGAATTGTACCAGTTAGATTAGTTGCTGTCAGGTTGCGGAAGGAACTAATATCTTTATTAGCATCAACAACAACTGCCTTTGACGTACTAACTGTACCAGCGGTGACACTATCCACAACAGCGAGCTCCGGTTCAGTGATAGTTGTCGATCCAAATACAATTCCACTTGACACTCCAGTTGTAGTTGAGTATAATGACGGAACAGTAGCACCGCTAGTTAATGCGGGAATAACTAAAGATTTGCCAAAACCTACATATGCTAGACCAATAGTATTACCTACTTTGTAAATATTACTGCTAACTGATACACCACCGCCACTGTAGCTATTAACTAATTGCTTGTTCTTTATGCGAAAAAAATGCGAATTGAATTAGTATACTGAGCATCAACATTTGGATGTCTTTGTCGGATAATGATAATATCATAATTGGCATACCGTGCAATTGCGAAATCAGTAATTGATTCAACATTGTTAAATGTTAGTGTCTGAATACTCGAAGCCCACTGGCTAGTGGGCGTTGTGCTGACATTATCGATATATTTGAGTACAAAATCTCCAGTAGAAGTTGATATATTTGTTGTTTGTATACGGTACATTCTATCTCCGGTTGGTGAATATGCTTTCTTTACAGTTAGCACATTGTAATCAATGCCTGTCGTTGTCCATGTAGTTCCGTTCCAATATGTTATTGGCGCAATTGTTGTAGAACTGGGTTGTGATTTACACATAACATAATTTCCAATTAATTGAATACTGGAACCGGCCGGAACACTGCGCTCAGCGATGTCGACGGCGTCAAGCGCGACAACTTCCTCGCGCATAAAGCGCATGAAAACAATGACCGCTCCGGATTTTGCTTTCTTTGTATTGATTGGCTGTTGGTCGGAGAAGTGCGTGCGTGTGTGAAAGCCATGTGTATGTGCGATAGTTACTATATGCTGACGATCTACTGTATTACATGTACACCAATCAATGCGCCAAGGCAACGTGACAATGTGCTTTTCAACCTACGAGTTACGAAAGGAACGCTCTCGCTCGTTCTATCGTATTATGTAATTGTGTAGCCGACCTGACGCGCGTTTGATGACATCTGCACCACGTCGAGAATGTAGCAGCGTACGACGCGCCAGCGATCGAAAACGCAACAACCAGTAGCGCATCAGATGCACTTCGTTGTAAATTGCACAGCAGTGTCAAGGTTCGCAGTGCTAAGTTCGCAGCTGTTTCGTTTACAGTGTGACAAATACTATCGCGCTACCTGCATTCTGTATGCAGTGAGTGTTGTTCATAGTGCTGAATGAGCAATCATTGGTCGTGCAGCAAGTGTTGCGTATAAATCGAATGTCTGCTTTCAGCCGCTACTGTACATGTCTTGAGTGCTGTGCGTACTGAGTTCCAGATCAGAAGAACGGCAACAACATCAGTCAGCAGCGCGAGCGATCAAGCAACAATGCAGCTACGACGAAGAGCAACATTGCAGCGACAAGAATGAGTACAGCGGTACAGCCACCCAATAGAGCAGCATGCAACAACAACAATGTGCTACAGTGCAGCGACAACGTGCACAGCAAAGCAGCTAATAAAGCAGCAGTGCAGCATCAACACTGAGCAGCAAAGCAGCGACATAAGAGCACAGCACTCCTACGAGCGCTGATCAATAACAACGATCGTACTAGTGCGGCAAACAGCGCGTCGGATAGCGTGCGACCGGCGGCATCAATCTAAGTGGTGCGTCTGTTTGTGGCAATTTCATGTTATGGCTGCCCTTCTAGTACACCTTGCTGTAACGAGCTCGAACGTACAGGTGTTTGTGTTTACCTTAAATGACCTGTTTGAGCGTGGCATTCGCACCGTTATCTCGGTGGCAACGTTGTCGTGTCGAGTATAAGGGAGTCGTTAAGGTATGTTTAATGCTGGGTCATCGGTATCTTCCTACTGATCTGTACGCTGATCATCTCGCTTGTAGGTATTAACAACACGATTGACATCCCAAAGCGACTTGTCGGCGAGGCTGGAGGTCTGGACCCTCTCCGCCTCGCCATCGCTGTCGTCATCATTGACCAATTGGCCAGTACCGGAAGCGCTATCGTTTGCCGCAAGACTTGCATACATATAGTACATATATATTCACTGCTCACGGTACTCGCGCTGGACCTCACTTACGCCACGCTCGACAAGGTCGATATATGCTAGCAGTTTAGCTACTGCTATGTCCATTTGGTCACTGACCTGGTAATATCAAGCCGTAGTAATCGTAGCGCTTTGTAATTCATGTTCAATGTGACCTATAGACTTCAATCATCTTGAACGCTTGCATGTTGAACTCCTTCTTACTGATGGCAATCGTGGTCACCTGCGTTGTGATAGAATAAACTTTGCGCTACAAATTCACGAGAGGAGTACCTAGCTGATGCGAATTTTTTTAAATACTATAGTATCTAGCAAGCGTATATCGCTTCTCTTTTGTGGTAGGATCAGAAACGCTGCCAACTTTAACACTGATAATATATATGTTCTTTAACCTTGGCGTCGAGTTTTCCCTGCTTGTGCATCTCTCGTAGGCGCTTTAAACGTCATGTTCCGAAGTTATGGTGGTCTCCAAGATTGAGAAGAGATGAGGACATATTCGCTTCTGCTGTGCGACTTGTCCTCGAGACATCGTTGTAGTAAATCAGTGAGCTCAAGTCGAGGGCAAAACCATGTGGAAGGAGTAGCACCATAGTCAAGTCGACAACGTCGTCTTGAACCGCTGGCTCTCGCAAACGTTCCATAGCCACGGAAACTTGGTGTACCACTTTAACACACTGAAGCTGGTGACATCGACAACCCACGGCCTCTCTCTTTCTCTTGTTTGTTCGAATCATGGGGCTGTGCGACAGCGACAGTTACAGACATCGATCCGCATGAAGCATGTGGTTGATGTCGAGAAGCTCTCTGATAATGATGTTCTATTTGTTAAATAGCATTTTATCTCTTGTAAGAAACGTGACGCTGCCATTGTCGTTGTCCTTGGTTGCCTAAGTCATAAGCTCATCTAGCTTGATGGACACTCTCACATACGAGACGCATATGGAAAATCCTTGTGCTTGGGATTGAACTCGGGAAGGTTCCAGATCAAGGTCACGTTCAGCTTTCGTTGCTGGAACATGAAGTGAAGAACGACACAATACAGTACGACCTTCTGACGAGTCGCAGAGTCGAACGAGCTAAGCGGTACGATTTCCTGGTCGTCGCCAGACTTCCAGTCACTACGCACCTTAGACACCTTCATATCCTCACGTGTAGTAGTGTAGTACTACGCGCTCGAAGTCCTTGTTCTTTTAATATCCACTGTACACTAACGGACGCATCGGGATTTACATACTCGGCACCGCCGCGACGGAATGAATGCGACGAGAGGCTCGGAGTTGGGTTCGCTTTTTACTGGCTAGGACTTCACCACTCTGTTAACGTAGCCTTGCATATTTCTTTGTCGCGGACTGATGGCGGACTGATGGCTCTACTGAAGGTTACTTTCCGCAGTTGTGACATTGATACAGCTTCAGCAAGAGAAGTGCCGCTTCGCACATATTCGAAGGCTGTGTCCATCTCCTCCTCGTTGAGTATGGGCAACTGCAAGAGCGACTCACTCGGTGCGTGCTGCATGGCCAACGCGACACCGATGGAGAGGACAGGTGATAGAGCTGATTTTGTCAGGATAGAGCGACAAGCCCTGCTCCTCCTATTCCTTAGCTCTAATTAATCGGATGAATAGTACGTTGCCCGCTGTACATACGTCGCTCTTGTTTGCGAACGCAAGATCCGACGACTAGCCGAATGCGTACCATATGGCGCAAGAAGTGCGGCATGTTAGTAGTCCTTGGCCGTGCTTGCGCCGAAGTAATTGTCATCGACCAAGATGCGTAAATCTTTCTTCATACACTCAGGACCCTCATTAACGATGTCACCTTGGTTGCTTAAACCAGTACCGCTCAAGCGTCCTACCCACCTTTAACAGCTGCTTCTCGGTTGCCTGACGGTGTTGTGGTTGGTCGTCGATCAACCAGTTGCTCACGCTGCGATTGTAACTCATGATTGTATTGCGGGTCAGTTGTTGTCCACTACAAACTCCAAATGCAAGTCAAATCGGTCTATGAGCTTGACAAATTCAATAGTTTTGACGCCTCAAACAAGTGTTGATCGGACTTACTCGGGAGACGCGTCTTCAGCAGCAAGGAATCGCTTGAAGACGTTCATCGCCGTCTCGACAGGTCAAGAAGGATCATGCTTTACGTTCTGTGTCGTTGTCGGATGGGTGCGTAATCTTCGCGTCAGCAGTATAAGCATAGCTGACCGAAGTCATTCGCACATTTCACGATGTGTCGGCCACGCGTCGACATGCAATTTATGAAAGGTAACCCTACAATAAATTGTTCTATTCGACGAAAATGTGTTTGAGAATTATATGATTGGCAAATATTCGTTAGAATCCCGGATAAGTACGTAATACTGTAATGGGCCTAAGCCAATTACATGGAGGTTTAGTTGTGTGGTCCATACCACCTTCACATTTCAGGATTGACGGTTGCCAACCATCATCGGTGACTCGTCAGGACCCATGATCTGACATGCAATGACGTCATGGAAGATTGCGGCACAGACCAAGAGGGTAATCACGCTTGGTCGTAAACATGTGCGGAATGATGGTACCATCCCTTGAGGAACTGGATCGGTGACGCAGGTCGACGCGGCACCGAAGTTCAAGTGAGAGGCGCGAGCCAATCGCATTACGGGAATTTTCCACCTGGACTTGAAGTTCAAAGTCGGTGGGTTGAACTTCACAGGACGCCGAGGTTAAATTTCACAGAAGTTGGTCATATTTGAAAGAGTAAGTTTTCGCTGAGTAAAACCTCTAGGAGCCCTTCGGGTGTTTTAGGAAAGCAGAGCATTAGAGCCGCCTACAACAGCAGGCAGCGGCAGGAGCCAGCAGTGTATTTTAATTCAGTCGCAATTTTACCATCAAGCACACAAGTCGCCTCCGGTCCTCTCTCTCTCTCTGAGACCTTCGGCTCAAGACCAGCTCGGATAAGGCAATCGGCTCCCCAGCGAGATTTCCCTTCGCCAAAGTCAGCGCTTCCTCAAGAAACTGGGTCATTGCCTGTTCGCATACGCTATTGGCAGGACTGGCGTGAGTCCCATTACACAGCACACTTCCCATCAACACCGCCTCGCCAGTCAATCGCCATGAACGCTGAAACTCCACACCCCACAAGTGACATCACAGTTCCAAGAGCGGACCACCACAACGTGACGTCATCTGCAACTTGCGACTATTCCGACCGTGGCTGCTGGCTTGATTAGTTTGTCAAAGAGGAGTCTGAAGCGCTCCAATTCAACACATCGAGAGAGCAGTCAGGTGCAGCACCAACAATCGTGGTTGAAGACTCCGATAACGTCGACGAATCATCTGACAGCGGCTGCTGGCTCGACGAATTCGTTGATCCGTACTCGCCAGCTGCCACTCCAGTCCTGACGGCTGGTGCTTCGACAAACACGTCGAGTGTCGAGTTGGCGACTGATGCCACTTTGCTCGAGCCGCTCGCAAATGAAGCTGATGTTATCAGCTCTCTGGTCGATAAAACCCACCTCGATATCGACTACGTCGAGGTTGAAGCCAACACAAAGTTCCTCTGCTGGATGTCGCGCGACACGTATGCCGTCGGCCATCATCGCCGCGAGTTTGAGGAAAAAATTCAAGCTCTTTCTCGTTGCAGTTGACCCCGGCTTCGTCTATGTCCAACCGCAATTCAAGGACGGCATCATTGCCGGCATCTGTACACGCTTCTCGGTGACGTTCCTACCATCATGCGATCCGATCGTTCTATTACGCAGCCAAAAGCGTCGTTTAACGGCCACCGACCTCAGTCTCATTCTCGTGAATGCCAGCGATCCGCGCGTGTTTTACGTTAACTTCGGGATGAAAGCAGGACTTTACACCTACGCATGACTTGCGATTATTCCTCGTGAGTACCAAGCCCGCGTCATCATCGATGTCGACACGACTCATGTCGCGATCGGTGCAGAAGGAGAAGACTTTGTCGAGCTGTATCACGGCCCACCAAGCTTCGCGCCAGGCTACAACGTCGATTCGATCCCACTATTTGCCGCGTTGCAGAAAGACTCAGTTCCAACCTACGGAACGTTCCTCATCCACCGCACTCGTCTCGATGCGGGACCCATCTTCTTAGCCAAGGTGTACAACACGTGGCATCACCATGCGTTGGCTTCCAGTTGCGCAGGGTGGGACTCCGAGACGACATACCGCAAAGCAACCCGTCTCCACGGTCAGTACATGTCAGCCCTGCTGCCTCTCGCCGAGCGCATGACTGTTGAAGACATGAAGACACGCGTCGAGATTCGTTTCGAGGTCAACGACATGACTCAAGTTCCAGATTTGTTTGATGCGTTTCGCGACCAAGTTCTTACAACCGCGCGGTGTGTTACGATTTTACTTCGTGAATGGAAGGCGTTTGTTCCTGCAGCATTTGACCGGGCTCGGTCCTCTCGTACGTTTTATGGCCGAAACTCATCACCCCTACCGCAACTCTTGCGCTTCAACGTCGTGCTAAACGCGTTTGGGCGAACGACTTCCGAAATTCGCTTCCGACTGGCACAGGCAGAGTTCGAGCGCCGTAACTGTTACAACTACTTTCGACACGTTATTGCGTCAGCGTCGGGCGTCGAACCGACAAACCTGTGGACTTTTGACCACCCGTACCTCACAGTTGCGAACGACAACGATGACGCAGTCGACGTCGCTGCCCGTAGCAGCGAAGATGGTGACGTCGACATGGACCACGGTGACGTCAGTGATCACGATCGCAACAATTGTGACGACGGAAACATCGATGAAGAGACAAAGGGCGACCACGGACCTATCCCGACAGACAGCATGATCGCGGACGACATCCGTCGCCACCTTGTAATTCAACCATTTCGTGGACGCTTCTGCCTCCCGAAAGTGGACGGAAAGATTGGTAAGCAAGGATACTCAGAGGACGAACTGTTTCAGCTTGTTCTACGACAGTGCGGTGCGGACTGGCGTCGTGTCTATGCCTCGAAAGACTGAGTGGGTACATGACAGCATTGCATATTGTGCATCATAGCGGCAACAGATTAGTAGCTAAGAGCGAACTCACTGCCATAGGCTATATGGCGTATTCTCAAATATATTGTTTTGTTTGTTTAGTTACATTCACATCATGTACAGTTTCAATTCAAGGTGAAAAGTCGAATATTATCTTTAGGCTATATGGCGTTATCATAAATGTTATCTTGCATTTGTTGATATTTATACACATCATTCAATTTTTCGTTCCTAACTATAAAGTAATTAAAAAATACCAATAAATACTTGTAACAGTACGCTTGTCTGTACGTTTATACATCATTTATAAGTTTTCAATTGATAAAGTTAACCATATGAGATGTATGTTGTCAACAAGATAACATTTTAATAAAACGGACGAATACAAGTGATACTACGTTTGACGCTAGAGCATGCAATACTATCAGGTAATTCGTTGTGACACCATGTACATTCATTTCATAATAGCATTGAAACATGAAAACTGCCTCAACAACAAAATGATACACGCAATACTACGTTAGATATTCGAACGAACAGTCATATTGCAAAATTCATGTATTTTGATTGGAAACAACGAATAATACGTATAGCGATAATGCATACAGGTCAAAATATAGGTATACTCTGTTCAATCATATTTAACATCATCATTAATACCGTCAAAACGAAAAAAACATATGTTTCAGTAAAGCAGAGGAATATTACCATATATTACCACTGAACCAGTCATACAACAAAATATACAATAGATTACGTAATGTAAGTCGTACACACAACATCGAATTTTGTTGATCCACTCTAAAACTCTCTACGTCAAAAAGTTGGTGTACAACATATCATATTATGTATGATACATCACATTATGTGCAACACATCATGTAGTGTATCGACATATCAGTCGAACACGGAATTGTCAAACACCCCGCTCATTTGATTAAAGTATACGTTCTTAAACGTAATGAAACGTACGTAAATGAATTTGAGGCAAATGGAGTGTTTTTTTGACCGGAGCTCATTTAAGCACTACACAGCAAATTGAGAAGTGAGCACCGATGATCAAATCGGGGGCCACAATAAATAGCATGCGCAATTGAGCTCATAGCGTATTTACTTGTGTAACGGGGTCACATGCTAGAGTCAGTATATAACCGAGCTAGCTATTCATTGCGAGACATTAACAATCCAGTCTTAGTTTAGTTTCTATATTAATGCTGGCCTTATAGACGGTTCGCACACAGTAGCTCATTGAGCTCTCAGGAGCCAATCAATTAGTTAGACTTAGCTCTAGTATTCAGTTACTTAGATCTCGTTAGCGGCGCCCGTTACCGGGGCCGTTATCCATGTCAATCAAACAGTTCAGCTATTGGAGCACAAGTGCCCAAGTCTTCTGTCGTTCCTTGCGGAAGGTGCTCTGCACGCTTCCTCTC